>KZ451942.1:2044164-2162433 GCA_002786265.1 Apostasia shenzhenica | reverse complement strand
ATATATATACAATATATATATTAAAAATATTTACCTTCTCTCTTACGGGCGCTTCTTCTATTTTTCATCACAGAATGCTGCACACAAATTAGGGGTGGCAAAATGGGTCGGTGAGTCGGGTTCGGGTTAAACCCAAATCCTACTCGACCCATTTATTAAATGGGTCAAAATTCATGACTCAAACCTGACCCAATTAATAAATGAATCGGGTTGGCGGGTCGATCCGACCCATTTATAGAATATTTTTTGATAAATGCCAACCCGAACCCTACCTAACCCGATTATGCCCAACTCGAACCCGTCCCATTTAATAAATGGGTCAAAATTTATAACCCATACCTGAAATTTGCGAGCATCTCAAACTTTCATGTAACTGATTTTAAATATTATATTTTGTGTTTATCCGTGATATGATGTCACTTGGTATCAATTTGAGATTGCATAGCTAATTCTACTAAGTAATGAATCTAAACATGCACTGATAGTAGTTTTTGTCAAGTTTTCCACAGTATCTCCTAGCAGTGATTGTATGAAGTATCATTTACATGGAGTAGGCTTATCCATAGTATGTGTATAAATTAATGTTATATTTTATTTGTTTGATATTATTTTTTTATATTACACATGATTGTGGATTGCTGAATCACTCAATGAATATTACAGCTCTCACTTGAATAAAATGCAGTATTTTCCTAGAGATGCTATAGTTTTTGAAAATTTAAATACTTATTTATGCCTCCTAGATTAGCATCATCATCGATTTCTATATCTCACTCTTATATGTTTCCAGCAAACTGGACATAAGTATTATTTGATTTAAACTACTACACTCATGTTCAATCTACAATAACATAATTATGCAGAAGAGTATCAACATCTCGCTCTTTTTAAACATACTCTTCTTCGTTAAGTTCATCCTCACTAGACTCCAATTCTCTTTCAGATTATGTTGGACTACTATTATATATTGACTAATAATTAGTCTTCTTTATTATTAGTTTTATCAACTTATACATCATAACCTATCGATGAACTACAAATATCATAAATACTATGACCCCAACTTCATAATAATTTAAATATTTATATAATAAAGTATACTTATAAAAAATATAAGTAATTCTATTTAGGCCTTTAAGGTTTATCTGCTGTCATAAAAGTCTATAAATCTCAAAATATCATTTGGGTCCATAAAAATATTACACAAAACATCGTGGTTCCTCCGTGATAGAATATATTAAGTATTTTTAAAATGACCAAAATACTCATACTTAATCAATCAATTTTTAAAGTATGCCACCACTGATTTTAACCTCACTGGGCCTTACTTATGCAAACCTGCTGGATCAAGTCGTTCGCTACCACGATGGTGGCTGCATACTCTAGAGGCCGCCCTATGCACGAGGTCGCTCGCGCAGCTGCGAGGGCAATCACCTACATGCGAGGCCATGTGCACGGCCATGAGTAGTCACGAGAGCGGCTACTTGTGTGAGGCTTCCTGGGAGCTTGCGCGATCGCCTGAGCTTGGCTGCCAGCGCGCGAAGCCGCTCGTGGCATCTTGCGGAGTGGCGAGCAGTTGCGAGGGTGGCCCCCTTCGCTTGAAGCCAAGCGCGAGGCTACACGCGCAGCCGCCAGCACGCGAGGCCTCATGCTAGGTCCCCTAGGGGCTCGTGTTGGGATTGTCTGCACATGACCGCCTGCTCGCGCGAGCGGCCATGAGGGTAACCGCATGCACGTACTCACTTAGGCCCGACGACCTATCGTAGAGGTCGTGCGTGCAGAGCGAAGCCACAAATGTGATGGCTCAAGTGCATAGGAGTAAAATGGTAAATCTAAGAAATATTTATTTTATTTTTTTTTAAGACAAATTAATGATATTTTAGAAAGAAAGGATTATGTTGGATCTGATTGGAAACTTTTTAGAAATAGTTTGGGCCCTAGTGAATTAAATAGTAATTATTGTGGATCTATATGATATACTTTGACGTTTGTGGACCTTTATGCTAAAGTAGACAAACCTCAATTTCATATGTATAATTACCCCTAAAAAATATCTAAAAAGTATTTTTAATTAAAAAAACTTATGATGCATTAGAATATGACAATTCTTAAGATTGTGATGAAAAATATATATTTAATAATTCTTGTATAACTAAAATTAGAGCACTTTCTTGATTACGCTTGAAATGAATTTGTTCATCATTTATATGTGATAAAGTACCAATAAGTGGTACTGCTTAAATATTGAGTGTTAGAGCTATTTGAGATGCATACTCTAACAAAATCTCATATTCGTCATCATACTTGATATACCAAATTATATATTTTATTTCTTTCACATATTTGTACAATATTTTCACATTGTAATTGTTCAAATCGGAATTCATCGCTCAACAAATTTATTTTTCAAATTAGATAATATATCACCAAGTAAATTTTAAAATTTTAGCATGACCACTAATATAATTCGGAGATTTAATATTTATAAATGTTAAGTCACCTCTGAAATAAATAGTAATGTAAATAGATAAGTTTGCTATTAAATTTATAATATAATATGTTTGATATATGATTCAGTAAAATGATTCTATCATGCAGAAATAATCTAACTACTATTTAATAAAATAATAAGGCAGATAATTAATTTTAACACTTTAAGAAAATAAACAATAAAATTTAATTTTAATTAATCAGAGTAGTAATTAAGTTATTTAGTAATATTTCATAAATTTAAATTAATTAATTAAAATAAATAATAATAAAAATAATAATATAAAAAGTTTAGAAATATCTCAAAATACTATTGGACTGCTTTTTACTGTCTTAAAAATTTTAAGAAAATAAAAAGTATAAAAAAATATAAAGAGGGGTGAATTTATAAAAATTGGTAACCAAAAGTCGTCTTCACTCGAATGACTTTTGTTTAGTGGACCCGAGCAGCGAGCAGCTTCTGTTAACCAGAAGTCGCCCGAACACAATTTCTAATAAAAAAATTACCCATTGAATAAGCGACTTCAAATTTGCTCTATTTATTATTTTTTTATAATAATGTTTAATATTTTAATTAGTTAATTAAATATATTTATTTTTTTTAAAAAATCATGTATTAATGGTGCATAGAAGATAAAATTAAATTAAATTTGGATATAAATATTCAAAAAGGTAAATTGTATAGAAGGTTAAAATAATGCTGCAAATAAGTCTCACGTTTTAATAAATTTAGATTTAAATCCCCGAATTTGTGTTTACGCTGTCATTTAGTCCCTTAAATTAAATATTATTTTTTTGAATGACCCAATTACATAGTAATAATTAAATTTAACTGTTAGTTATATTTATATAAATCAAAATATTCTTATAATTCTTTTAAAATTCTTTAAAATAATATAAAAATGAGTAAAAATTTTAAAGATAAAATAATAAAAAACAACAAATTTTAAACGTCAGACCAAATGCAGCACAAATATAAACTCGAAAATTCAAATCTAAATTTTTTAAAACATGAGGCCTATTTGCAGCGCTATTCTAACCTCAATCCCATGCAATTTACCCCATTCAAAAACACAAATTATTTATTATATTCGTCTCAACAATAAAGTTAAAAGACAGATTAAAATTTTATTAAAAAACCTAATTCATAATCATTACGTCCTCCAAATGCCCCTGTCATTAAATATAATAAATTTTAAAATTACGGTACAGTCTGATTTCTTCCTCCGATCTGTACAATCGCCCCAATCGTCACACCCGCACCGAGAAGATCTCCATCACCGACGAATACGTGCCGGAGATGGCAAAGACGACGCCGACGACGATGATTGCGGCGTCGGTGATGACTCCGATCCAGACCATCTCCGATCCGTAAACCTTCAGATGAAACGCCGCCGGTAGCACGAATCCGAGGATGCAACAGATGCTGCTTCCGACGAGCGAGAGGAAATCGGTGAAGTTCGGCACCAGGAGGGCCAGGAGGCTCACCATCGCCACCGTCGCCCACCGGAGCCAGATGCAGTACCGCTTCCCGCACGCCCACCGCTCCGCTACCTCGTACACCGGATTCATCATGATGGGGAAGGTGAAGAAGAGATTGACGCAGAGCCCGATCTGAACGGCTATCGGGATGACGCCGGTGCCAAGGTTCGTGGTGATGATGTCGGCCGTGTCCTCGCCGAACGCGGCGTAGCCGAAAACGCCGAAGGCTGCGTAGAGGAGGGAGATGAAGCCCATCGAGAGGCCGAGGGTCCACCCGAACTTGCCCTTGTCGGCGGCCTCGGCCTCCAGCGGGAGGACCATGCCGATGCCCTCAAAGGCGTAGACGGCGACGCCGAAGCCGTAAAGGATGACGGAGGGGCCGCCGAAGGCGGTCAACTCCGGCTGCCGGCGGATGTATATGGCGGCGTCCTGGCAGAGCACGACGGCCATGGCAGCGATGTCGACGATGTCAGCAAAGATGCTGAGGGGGGCGAGGTGGGTGAGGGTGCGGATGGAATTGAGGGCGAGTTGGAAGGGCAGAATCCCACCGATGAAGAGAGATTTAGGGTAGGGGAGGAGGTGGGTGAGGGTGTTGCCGATGAAGATGAGATAGCCGACGCAGAAACCCGCCTGGCTTAGCACAATCATGATGTCGACTGCGAGGCGTCCCGCAGGGCCGGCGACGGCGAGGCCGAGGTCCCCGAAGGAGGAGATCTTGGAGTATTCGAGGTCGTGCTCGAGGCGGCGGCGGGTGCTGGCGAGGAGCATCATGCAGTGATAGGTCAGCGCGCCCACGGCGATGAGCATGAGGGTTCCGGCAGCCCAGCCGGTGCGCTTGAAGGCGTAGGGGAGGCCGAGAACGCCGGCGCCGACGATGGCGATGAAGACGTTGGCGAAGGTTTTGGGAAGTGATGAGCGGGGGACGGCGCCTAGGAGCGGAACCGACGGATCTGCGGTGACCGTCGGCAGGGCGTGGGAGGAGGAGCTGGCGTCGTTGTCGAATCCCATGCCTGATGTTCTAGACTCTTCTCTGCCGCGGCGAGATCAGATTTAGGACGGAGGAGAGGATGGTTGTCGATGGGTTGTGGTTGGGGAATATCGACTGCTGCGGAGGATGTATACAAAATGGTTCGACGCTTGGCCGGCCATTTGTGGAGCCCGCAGGAGTCAAGGCTGCTGTGATCGGCCGATATCCACCGTCCAAACCCTCCGTATGCATCTACTGCAGCCGTGATGGACTTGCCGGTACTCCAATTCCTTCTCCAACTCCAAAATAAAAAAGTCCCCAAACAATTAAGTTAAAAAACAAACTTCAAAAAAAATCAACGAAAACATTAAAAAAAATTTATAAAACGAAAACATTAGTTAGTTACCTCAAAAAAAAAAACTTTGATATCTATTTAAATAATATACTCTAAAATAAAATTAATTCTAAATTATTATATTTATGAAAAATATAAAATAATATATTTTTATTAAAATTATATTAGATATAAAACAAATTAAAAATTAATGAGGAGTCTTTTAAAACTCTCCAGTATGTGACAGACATGTTTATGGGATGTTGAGTTTGGGTTTAATTTTTTTATTTTATAAAATAAAATTATTTATTTTATGTGTATATTATGAAATAAAATTTATTTTAATATAAAAACTTATATAAAATATAAAATAAGTATAAAAATTGTTGAGGTAGTTTTAGATAATGTTAGGATGATTTGGGGCTCCTACCAAATAGTAGCTAAATCAAACCTAGAGCATGTTTTGACGTTTCTTTATAAAATTGAGCAGATGTAAGTTAAAACTTGTAGGTTGTTTGAGATTTGGAAATAAAACAACTTTTTAATAAGGAAAGGTTTGTCAATTGGGTTAGGATTGATTTCTGTTTGGAAAAATTATATATTAGTTTTGCTCTTTACATTTATAGCAAACATACTAACTAATAATAAGGACATCCCAATTGATGATGCAAAAAATGTTCATGTCATCTGAGCCTTGCACATGTCATACGGAATTCATCACTTTAGTCTTGTGAGATCCCCATAAGAGATTTCAAAAGATCAACAAAGACCCATTAGCATCCTCTAGATTAGCTTGCGCCTTAATCTTTAGAGTTAATAGCAATTGGATCCCTTTAATTTGGACCTATGTGCAACTAGGTCCTTTAGGTTTTAGATTGAGTGGAACAACATGCGTGATGTAATCTTGATTTAGAGATCAGTAGATAATTTAGCAGATGAACATAAAATTTATTCAAGAATATTGTTGATGATGGTTATGTAATAATTAAGAAATCACAAGTTCGAGAAGTAAATCGATTTCAAATATTTAGAAACAAGCCTAAATAATATCTAATAAATTTATCAAATGATATTGGACAGCTATATCTCAACAAGTCAAAGCCCGGGTACGCAGTAAAGGGTGTTCTCACAATAAGATATTACTCAACAGCAATTTAATTGCACAGTAATGTTCAGGTCACACAGGTGAGCAAATCAAACAGTCCCAATAACAGACGGCACTACAAGATCTCGCAAGATATTCGAAATATTCAGTTGATATTTAGATTTACCTCAAGCCGAGATTCCGTTACCACAGGGATGAGTCAAAGCGACTGAAGTTGATGGTGCTGAGGCGGATAAGTGGCGAAGCAGAATCGGTTGAGCTGAGCGGGCAGTAAGAAGGTAGCAAACCAGAGAGGGGAGGCGACGACGACGGGGCGACAAATAGGGCAGGTGCGGGTGCGGCGAGGTTGAACTGAGCGAGAGCACGGAACCGCAAAGCACCGGAGCAGAGGCAGCGGAGCTGCGCAGTCGGAGCAGTGGATGCAAGATCGCCGACGCTCGCCGGTAGTTGGCCGGCAGCCGAGAGTCGAGGGCGAGGCTGAAAGAGCACGTCGTCGTAGCGCACAGGTGAGTGAGACCATCGAGCAGCAGAGAAGAGAAGGCAGAGCGGGGCGACTGGCGGGGCGACGTTGAGGTCGCCGGTGCCCGACGAATCAGCTGGAGCAGAGGCGGCGGCAAGACAACGCCTGTAAGTGGTGCTCGGGCGTATGGGGGAGCCGAACTACAGGGCGGAGGAGGCAGAGCCCCGCGGTCGGAGCGGCAGCGGTGTCGGCGGTGCTTGCCGGGGGTCGGCGGGCCGGCTCGGGCGGAGGCAAGGCGGCTGGCGAGGACAGGGCGGTCGAGCGCACGGGCATCACGCTCTGGTCGCGCTCGGCAGAGAGGGAATTAGGGCGGGAAATTACATGTAGGTGCCTGGACTTAGAATAAGCTTGAGAACCGCAAAATAAATTGAGAAGAGTTAGGAATACCTTAAATTTCTTTAGTATTTAGGGATTTTCACCTAAGGCCCCAACCCTTCCCTTCGCCGGGATATAACACGCAATTTTCAAGCTCCAAATAATTTTATTCAGGATTAAGAAAAAACAGTATAAGTTTTTGCCCTTATATAGGCGATTACAATCGAATTTCAAATTGCAGAAATAAATGCGAAAATAAAAACTGATTACAACATGCCAAATGCGAATAACTAAAAATAGAAGGAAAAAAACGAGATCAGCCCAAAATTTGGAATATTCCCATTCAAATCAATAAATTAATTTAAATGGGGATTTCTAATCCACTGATCAACCACCAATCGTGCCTGCTGCCAAATCTGCAGATCAATCCTCCATCTAGATCGACGCCACGTGATGAGATCTCGGCCGTCGAGTGTACACTCTGTCTGGAATAAATCGACGGTCCGATGTCGTCGTGTCTCCACCATTCTTTAGTTTGAAGTAAAGTACAAATGTATCTTTTTGGCATTAATTAAATACTTAATAAAAGATATTTTCTATAATTTATTTGTCATTTTGTATTTACTTTATTTAAGATATTGATTTAGTCTTTCAATTAGTTAGATTAGTCTATTAGTTAGAGAAAATATCTTTTATTGAGTCTCCTTATTAATGTCAAAAGATTGTTTTGGACATTATCTCAAACTAGGTCCCTTTAATTTAGACTTATGTACAAGAAGAAGTGCAAGCAACCTTGTGAAATTCTGAAATTTTATTTGAAGTTAAAAGAAATTTAAGTATAATTTGATTTGAGGTTTAAAAATTAAAGCTGATTTGGACTGAAAATGAAGGATTTTGGACTTTAAATAAATAATTTTAGATATATTTATAAGAGAATGGAAACAGAGGGTCTAAATTGCAATTTTTCCCAAAAATGGGATGAGGACAGCTGCGGAACCGCCTTCGCTCGCCCTTTTTCCGCGTGTCACCCGCGCTTGGAGAGAGAAAAGCTTCTTTCTTCTCTCTCCTTCTCGGTTTCTTGCGCCGCACCTCTGTCCGCGTCTGCCGGTTCCACCGAGCAAACAGCGGCAGTAGAGGCTGCAGTCACTGCAGCCAGCAGGAGGAAGAAGAGGAGAAGAAAAAGAAGGGGAAGAAGAAAGAGAAGAAGAAGAGAAGAAAAAGAGGAAAGCTAGGGGATTTCCAAGCTTTGTTTAAAGCTTAATTGGTAGATAATCCTTTCCCTAAAGTTGATATTGATATATTATTGTGTTGAGAAAATAAATTAATATTGTGAGAATTTTTGATTTGTGCAATTATATCATGTATTCTATTAATTGCATAAGGAGAAATCAAGAAGGGATTTCAGGCCTAGCCTAAACAGTAAATCAGTAGGTAATTCTTTCTCTGAGTTGATATTGATATATTATTAAGTTGTGATTATAATGTAATGTTTTGAGAATATGAATTTATGTTACTATGCTATGTATGTTGTGTATGCTGTTAGTTGATCGAGAGAATGAATGTGATTTGCTTGTCTGTGAGGTGATGTGGTACTAATGGATTTTTGTATACCAAGAACCGACGAGGGCGGAGAGTTTCTTATATTTATGTTATTTCGATGAGGGCGAGGAGTGTATGCCGGGTGATGTCTTAAAATGGAATCACTGATACAAGGTGCGGCTTCGGTCAAGCTTCTAGAATAACAAGCTGTAGGAACTCTTGTCAGGCTTCTACGTGAAAGGGTATGGAAATAATAGATTCACATCACTAAACAGAATAATATTATGTTATGACGAAATAAGTGGGTTCAAAGATAAGATAAATTATGATAATTAATTTGTATATTACATTTGATATTATGCCGTCAAGATTTATGCTATGGTATGTAAATGTTATAAATAAGTAATGAGATGATATTTGCATTCCTGATTTAAAGGCGCTGGTGATTAAAAGGTTGGTTTCTCACAAGCAATCACACATGTCAGCTCGAGCTTGCTTTATGTGATTAGGCCCAACGGCGTCCAAGGCTCTTTTGGGCTGATATGAAATTATTGAGGCATTTGAGGTGATTGGTTGAGAAACCTGGGGCCTAGAAATATAAATAGTGGAGTTATTATTTCTAATAAGACGATTATAATATTGATATTAAGTATAATATTTAAAGTGTATTTTGAATACATGGAATTGTTGTTGTGGAGATTGACTTTATTTCTGGTTTGATTCTTAATACATGAGATGTGTTTAATCTGTTTGCAGTGTTGAGTTGATTATTGTTATTATTTGGGATATTGTTTTATCTACTGGGTCTGTATTAACAGACCCCTGACATTTTTTGTGGCAAGTGTAATACTAAAAGGATCACGGGACAAGGGAAGAAAAGTTGAAGGTAATTTTGTGATATAGCTGTGATATTTAAGAATTTGAGTTAAGGTTTGTATAAAAAAATATATATATTTATAATTTCTGGCGTCCAGGTAACCGGGACGTCACAAACCTGTTGCTGAAAAGCCTTCTATGATCCCACAGAAGAAGCTGTTGAGGCCTAGGTTTGGAAAACTACCAGTTAGCTCATCCATAGAACCCATTGTAGTTGAAATCTCTGATGCGGAGGCTCAACCTGGTCCTGAACCTCAAGCCAAGATGCAGAAGGCCAAATCCTCATTTCAGCCCAGATTCACAGATCCCTCTGCTGAGAGCTTTTTCAAACTGGTATTTTCTACTCCTATTCTCATTCTCAGGCCTATGAATAGAAATAAGGTTGATGATGTCATTAATGGAATCATTGACCTCAATGGTTGGCACAAATGGCTGGAATGCTGCAGAACTCTCTGTCCTCATATTGTGAGAATCTTTTGCTTAAATCTTTCTGTTGATTTAGTGAGCAAAAAAAATTTATCTAAGGTCCAGGGTAAACCTGTTGAAATTACTGCTAGTGATTTTATCTCCCATTTTGAATTTGCCTCTTCTGATAATCCAATCATCATGAATAATCTGTGTAAAACTAAGCACCTTCTCTGACATAGAAGAAGTTCTAGGATTCGATATCAGCTTCAATCTTTTTAGTGTCAAATGCACCTTTCTGGACATGTGAAAAGACAAAAGCTTGTAGTGATCACGCCAAACTGCTTGGCTGATTGGTACAGGAAACCATGATTCAAGTTCGTGGTTACAAAAGTGAATGGACAAACTTGAATCAAGTTGCTGTTTATTATCTTTTGAAAAGGAGAGTTTTTGACATTGTCGAAATCATTCTGATCTGTATGAAGGAATGTCTTCATCTCAATCGTCAGGGATCATCTATTAGGAGTTTTAGGTTTGGGAATATCATCTGTGACCTTTTTCTCTCTCACTATGGATTTGATTTATCTCGAGAATTTGTCGATAAAGCTTATTATAGTTGGTCTATAGACAGCTTCAAACTCCATCAACCCAAACCATCCTATAGAACCATGAGACCACTTGCTTCATCTCAGCCATCTTTTTCCACTGCAGCTGTGTTCACTCCTCAATTTGCCAACTTTCTTGTTGAGGCAATTCAAGAAATTAGGGAAATCTCTAAAAGCAACACTGAGCACTTTGAGACTCTTCAAGTTGAAGTTAATTCTCTAGTCTGCCACACCAATACCCTCAATGGATACTTCAATACTCTTAATCAAGTTGTATCCAAAATTGAAGTCATCCTTTTGGACTTGAAAAAAGAAGTCAAGGCCATCTCAGATCGCTTGAAAGCATCCTCTTCTAGCAAGAAATGAACATTTAATTATCATTTGTGGTATTATTATTTGAGACTATTTTGATGCATTTCTTTTATGTATGTTAGAACTCTTAATTCTTTGTAAGTCATTAGATTTGAAATATTGAATGTGATACTAATTCAAAAATCTGATGATAAATCAACCACATATGCATTTAACCCAATTTTTTTTAATTTTTTAACCTTCAAAAAATTCCTGTAACCTTTTATGAGTATTTGTTAATTTTTTTATAAGTCTTATTGATAAGACTTATTTTTTTGCTGACCTCTTAATGCAAATGTCTAATATATTCAGCAAATGACTGTGTAGACTCAGAAACTCTATGATATAGTGGTAGGGAAATAAGGTCAGTGGAGTTCTACGCTTATAATCATGCACAACCTCAAATGGATTCATTTTTATGGACCTATTGACAGAATTATTATATGCAAACTCAGCTCTAGGTATGATCAGATCTCAATTCCTACTATTTTCTCCTATCGGACACCTAAAAGATTTCTTAGGCTCCTATTGACCATCTCGATCTGACCGTTAGTTTGAGAATGATAAGTGATTGAGAATTTCAACTTAGTTCCTAGGAAGTACCAAAGCGTTTTCCAAAAATAGCTCATAAATTTCACGCCTTTATCTGAAATCATACTTTTAGGCAGCCCATGCAAACGAACGACTCCATCAAAGAAAAGAGGCTATCCTAGAAGCATCAGAAGTTGTCGAATAGGGAAGGAAATGCACCATTTTACAGAACCTATCCACAGCGACACAAATAGACTCGTGTTGTGTAACTGTCCGAGGCAGACGTAAAACAAAGTTAATACTCAGGTCCTGCCAAGGTTTATCGGGAACAGGTAATGACATATATAATCTTGTGTTTTACTTTTGCTGTTTCGCAACAACACAAGTCCGATATTGGGCGACAATCTGAGCTGCATCCTGGTTGAGACTCGGCCAATAAAACTGACTTGTAACTGCTTTGATAGTCTTGTTTTGCTTAAAATGACTAGCAAGACTATCGGCATGGAACTCCTAGATCATAAAATCTCTCACAGAAGTTTGGGGAAAACATAAGCAATGATCGTGAAACAAGTATTCATCTTAAATGAGGTAATCTAGATACTCATTTCCCTTGAATCGACTCCCAACGTTGTGAACAAAAACTTTGAGCTTAAGGAGAGAATTTTTCAGCTTAAGAATTGGAAAGCTTGGAGATTAAGTTGGTCAAAGAGAGATATTAACTCAAAATTTTTCTTATTTATAGATGAAATGAGGGGTAAATTGATAATTTGAGTATTACAATTTTTATAAATTAATTGGGGAGAGAACCAGCCACTTAGCATGTTTTATGGCTGATTTTAAGGAGTAAAAGAAGGAAGTAGAAATTAAAAATATTAGTGGAATTCAAAACATCGAGTTTTGCATGAGTTGAAAGCATCCAAAATCGATCAGAAATGTATTTCATGAAATTCAATTAATTTATTTTTATAAATAATTATTTAATTTTATTTATGATTTATTTATTCATTTATTATAAGAAGTATATATATATATATATATATTTGAAAATAGATTTTATCGATTCAAATCGAAGCGACACGTTAAATAGTAAAATTATTGATCAAATTAAATTCATTCAAAAATTTTAAATATTTTCATCGAAAATTAACTCGTGTAATTCAAAATTTTTTGAAAATACTCAATTCATCCGAAACATAAAGAAAATAAAATCTGAAAGAATCATGAAATAAATTTAGTTATATTTATGTTAATTTTCTCCAGATAAATGAGTTAAAAATTTCTTACACTTACATGATAGTCTAAAATTTTAGAGCGAATACATCTTTGAAGTTGACTTTTCGACTTGATGTTTTTTTTCTCAGTGATCTTGATCAACTTCATTTTTTTTGAGAGTAATACAAAATACTTGACTTAAAAGATAACATAATATAGCTTCTTCTTTCTAGCGATTTAGCAATAAAAGAAAGAGAAAAAGAAGTAGAACAATTAAACATAGGACAAAGAAAAGCATGGGTTGAAAATGTAGATGACTATGCAAACCCATGTAGAGAAGCAAAATAGCTTGAAATTCATTTTCAAGCTCGATATGCATAGTACGCGTTTTAACTACTTGCTTCTGATCTAGTGTCGCCTTATTCTTCTCTTCAGTATGCATAGTTGGATAGGTTTTTGGAACAGGAAGAGTGTATGGAGCACTGGATTCAACTAAAGGGAAGAATGAGTACTTTGACAAATCTTCATTCCTTTCTTCTTCAGGAGTAGACGGGTTAGGTTCTTGAGAAGATGGACCAAGATAAGGAATTTTTCTCTTTTGAGGTTTGAGTTTCCTTGTCATGGTAGTTGAGAAGGAAGAAAGAGGATAAATGAATGAAGTGTGGTCTGTTTAAATAGAAAAGAATATAAGAGAGAGAAAATAATAAAATATTAAAAAATAATATTTAAATAAAAATAATATAAAAATATAATTACAAAATTTTAAATTTTGTCTAAAAATTTAACTCATATTTAAACATAGGTATTTTGAATTTCACATATCCCCAACTCTCGTAAAATATTGTAAAATTGTTGAGTATGTAGGGGTTTTGTGAAAATTCAGCCAATTGATTGTCAGTGGACACAAACTCTAAAGAGATATTCCTCATCCTCGACATATGAACGGATGAAGTGATGCTTTATCTCTATGTGTTTAGTACGCAAATGTTGAATTGGATTTTTCGTTAGATTTATAGCACTTGTATTGTCACATCGAAGCAGAATATGATCTACGATCATCCCGTAATCTTTTAATTATTGTTTTAGCCACAATAATTGTGCACAACAACTTCCAGCAGCTATATATTCTGCTTCAGCTGTTGATAATGCGATTGGATTTTGCTTATAACTGGACCAAGATACGAGTGGGTGACCAAGAAATTGACAAGTACTGAACGTACTTTTTCTATCGATTTTGCATCCAGCAAAATCGGAGTCCGAATACCCCATCAAAATTGGGTCACTAACAATCTTAGGGTACCATAACCCATAGTTGGTTGTATCGATTAAATAACGAAAAATATACTTTACTGCTATGTAGTATGATTCTTTTGGTTTTGCTTGAAATCGAGCACACATGCACACACACTATACATAATGTCCGGTCTACTTGCTGTCAGATAAAGAAAAGGTCCGATCATACTTCGTTATAATTTTTGATCAAAGTCTTTATCTGATTCATTTTTATCTAATTTTGTAGTAGAATTCATAGGAGTTTCATTAGATTTTAAGTTACCAAATTTGAATTTCTTCAACAGTTCTCTGATATATTTTCCTTGATTAATAAATATACCATCTTTTTGTTGTTTAACTTATAATTCAAGAAAGTAGCTTAACTCTCTCATTAAGCTCATTTCAAATTCGGCTTGCATTTTCTCAGCAAAATCTTTACAAAGACGTTCATCGGTAGATCCAAAGAGAATATCATCGATATATATTTGAACAATTAGAAAATCATCCTTAGTTCGTTTAATAAAAAGTGTTGTCTATTTTATCTTTCTCAAAATCATTTTCTATTAAGAATTGACTTAGTCTTTCATACCAAGTCCTAGGGGATTGTTTTAGACCGTACAAGGCCTTTTTTAGACGATATACATGATTCAGAGAGTCCGAATCAATGAACCCCGTTGGTTGTTCTACATAAATTTTCTCGTTTATGAAACCATTTAAAAATACATTTTTTACATCTATTTGAAATAATTTAAAATCTTTAATACACATATAGGCAAGTAAAAGTCGAATGGCTTCAAGACGAGCAACCGGAGCAAATGTTTCATCAAAATCGATTCCTTCGACTTGGTTGTAGCCTTTAGCAACCAAGCGAGCCTTATTTCGAATAATTTCGCATTGATCATTAAGCTTATTTTTAAAGATTCACTTCGTACCTATAATCAGATGATCATTTGGTTGAGCAACTAGCTCACAAACCTCATTTTGAGTAAATTGGTTTAATTCTTCTTGCATTGCAATCATCCAATACCCATCTGATTTGGCTTCATCAATAGATTTAGGTTCAATTTTTGAAATAAAAGCCGTATAATTGTGTTCATCCAAGAACGAAGTACGAGTTCTAACGCCCATAGATACCAATGATGAGTTCGGGTGGATGAGAGCTTTTATATCGCCATTCCTTTGGAAAGGTGATATCATTTTCATTTTGCTCTCCCTTACTTCGTGCTTCCTCTTGAGGTCGCACTTTTTGCCCGAGTTCATCATCATCTAATGATAAGTCTTTAATTTTTTTTAATCCTCTCGTTTGGCAATTCATGAAAATTTATATTTATACTTTCTTCTATAATTTTGGAGCGTTTATTAAATACTCTATAAGCCCTACTCGAACTAGAATATCCAAGGAAAATTCCTTCGTCTGATTTGGGATCAAACTTTACCAAGTGATCCTTATCTGTTCGCAGGATAAAACATTTACATCCAAATACTCGAAAAAATAAAATGTTAGGTGTTTTACCCTTATATATTTCGTATGTTTTTTTTTAATAATTATTCTAATAAATACTTTATTAAGAACAAAGCAAGCTGTGTTGACTGCTTCTGCCCAAAAATATTCGGGTAGATTTTGTTCATTGAGCATCGTTCTTGTCATTTTAATTAGAGTTCTATTCTTTCTCTCAAGAACTCCATTTTGTTGGGGTGTTCGAGGAGCAGAAAAGTTATGTTCAATTCCACATTTAGTACAAAACTTTTCAAACTTAAAATTTTTGAAATCTCCCCTATGATCACTACGAATCCCCTATGATCACTACGAGTCTTAATTATTTTTAAGTTATTTTGATTCAAAATACGTTTAGTTAAAATTTTAAAATAATCGTAAGTCTCATCCTTCTTTGCTAAGAATGATACTCACGTAAACCTTGAAAGAAATCATCTACAACTACTAAGTCATATTGTTTTCTTCCCAAACTTAATGTTTGGATGGGACCAAAAAGATTCATATGCAGAAATTCTAATGGCTTAGTAGTTGAAATATCATTTATTGTTTTAAATGAGGATCTTACTTGTTTTCCCATTTGACAAATGTCATATAAGTGATCTTTATTGAATGAAATTTTTGGTAAGCCTCTAACTATATTTAATCTTGAAATTTTACTTAAAGTGTGCATGCTAGCATGCCCAAGCTGTCTATACCAAAGCGAAGACTCTTGGGTTTGAGTAGATAGACACTTTAAGTTGGGGTTTTCTATCATGCTTAAATCAACCTTGTACACATTATCAATTCTTTGACCCGAAAATAAGATTTCATTTATTTAGTAAAATATCACAACGGCTAGACACAAAGATAACGTTCAAACCATTATCACATAATTAGGAGATACTTAAAAGATTGAAGGCAAGATCATCTACGAGGAATACCTTGTTTATAGAGAATTTAGTAGAATTACCTATAAACCAAGTATCCTCTTTTTAGTGTTGTCTCCAAATGTCACAAATCCCCATCCTTCATCTCTAAATTCGCAAATTTTGATAAATCTCTTGTCATATGTTTAGAACATCCACTATCAAGGTATCACATGCCCCCACCTACTCTTGAGCGAAAAATACTTACAAAAGTGGAGGGAACTAAGTTAGTTTAGGAGCCCAAATAACTTTGGGTCCTAAAACATAACTTACACTCTTTTGTTCATTTTTATTTATTTTTTTCTTAGGTCTCCAGACGTAAGAAGATGATCTATTTTCAATGGCTCTCTTAATACGATAATCTTTAACGGTATGACCATTCTTGCCACAATAATAGCAAGAAATTCTCGAGTGTGAAAAATAGTTGTCATTAAGCTTCGCCCGAGAGACACGGTGCATGTGAGAAGAAGATGACTTGAGAGAATTTTTAAGAAAAGAAATCTTCTCCTTCATTTAAACTTTTAAGATGACTTGAGACTTTATTTCACCTAATATTTTGTTTAGATGAGTCTCCGAAATTTTAAAATTTTCATTTAAACTTTTATTTTCTTTTTCTAATTTAATAATACTCTTTTTACAATCAAATATTTATTTTTTAATTTTTTGTATTCAAAAAATAGTTCATTAAGGGAATCTAATTCTTCATATGAGAGTCTGTTATCTACCTTTTTTTTCATGATCAGATTCATTCTCTCGATCATGCGTCATCAGACAAAGATTGGCTGTCTCGATTTGATCGTTATTTTCACTAGATGATTCATCGGAATCACTCCAAGACGCCATCATTGCTTTCTTCTTCTTTTTCTTCATGAAGTTCTTTTTCTTTAATTGATGGCAATTCGGTTTAATATGTCCAAGCTCCTTACACTCATAATATTTAATTTTATTTTTTTCTTTATTTAATTTTGGTCTTTTAAGTCGAGTAAATTTGCCCATCTTTCTCATTAATCGATTAAATTATTTGAAAATTATTGCAATCTTATCATCTAATCGACCTTCTTCATCCGATTCAGAATTGACAGATTCATCATCAGATTGAAGAGTTGAAATTTAAAAAGTCAATGCCTTCTTTTGAAGTCCCTTGGACTCTTCATTTTTCTTTTTCTTTTTCTTTTGAAGCTCCATTTCATAGGTTATGAGTGAGGCTAAAAAAATATCTAGCTCATACTTAGATAAGTCGTGAGCTTCAACAATTGCAGTAGCTTTCGCATCATATTCTTTAGATAAGCACCTAAGAATTTTTCGAACTAACTTTTCATTTATAAATATTTTTCCAAGTAAAATTAATGAATTAGTGATATCAGTAAACTTCGTAAACATGTCCTTAATCACCTGATCGCATTTCAAAAAGTTCATAGTCATATGTGAGCATATTAATTTTAGACTCTTTAACTTGCGATGTACTCTCATATGTTATTTCTAATTTTTTTCGTACCTCATGTACATATTCTATTGAACTCGGCAGGTGATAAACCACAATTTAAATGACTCATAGCTTTTGGATCAAGTTGTAATAGTCTGCGCTCTCGCTCATCGCATTCATTGAATGGTTTAGGTATTTCCTTACAATTTAGTATCTTAATAGGAATATTAAATCCGTCTCTTACCACTTCTCATAACTCAATATTGATACCCCTCAAAAAGCCCATCATGCGAGCTTTCCAATAATTGTAATGAAGCTCTTTGAACAAGGGCGGTCTAGTAACAGACTATCCCTCGCAAAGTACTTCGTCACCAAAGTGCATAGAATGTGCCATGGATCAATCTCTTGGATGTAAAGTCAATTTCAGAGATCTTGCTCTGATACTAGTTGTTGGTCCACTTGCACACTCAAGAGGGGGGTGAATTGGGTGTAATTAGAATTTCAAAAATTTATTAATATATATTAAAAAAAATTAAGTACTTTTAAGGCTACCTATTATTGTGAGGCTTTTATTATTTTTAAACAAGAGTGTTCATGCAAATCTTTTGAGCAAGAGCAATTGAGCAATTTTAAGTGGCATCTACAAAAAAACAAGAAAGAGTAATATGTATATATGTGTATATGTATAGATAATATATATACTTATACTTAATATAAATATAAATATATATAAAAATTTAATTTATTAATATATAAGATGTGAAGTATGTGAATATGAGTATTTTTTTAAATAATAATAATATATTATATGTATATATAAATATATATATATATATATATATATATATAAGTTAGGCTATATTGAAGATATTTGGGTCATTTCTTGAATATTTTGTTTTAATTTTTTTTTTTCATTTGTATATATATCATCAAATGAATCTTCTTCTTTGGGATCTTCTTTAGGCAATGATGACATATTTATCACTGAATTGATTAAAATATTGATCTTCAGGTATTGAAGGTCTTTTTCTTGTACTAGGTTCGTCGACTTTCATATGTATGTCAGCTGAATTTTCTATTAATTGATTATTAATAGTTTCTGTATCACTATTAGTGTTACTATTAGTTTCATTAGTGTTACTATTAGTTTCAGAATAAAGTTCATATTTTGGTTTATAATCATATAATTGAAAATATGTTCTTTTGACTGATATAATTCTTGGATAGCAATTAACTTTTCTGTTGTAGGATCTGACATATATTCTTTTATTTTTTCTTCTAGGATTTGTTTATTTATAAGAAAAAGATTATAGGTTTCTTCAAAGTTGTTGAAATCTTCTAATATATTTATCTTATGCAAAATATTTAAATATTCAATTTTATCCTGAATTTTTTCTATATATTTTTTATTTAGAGGAACATTTATCCAATGATAATATCTTTCTGTATTATCATCTAAATTTTCTAGATTTGCTCGATATTTGTTATTACTGGATATATTTTTATCGATTATTTTTTTGTTCTGATTATATAAGGATTCATAAACTTCATTTATCATTTCTATAATTAATTTAAAATTGGTTGCTAAATTCGTTCCACTTATTTCACTAAGATATTTATTCTTAATATCAAAGATTTCTTCTTTAGGATTTTTTAAAATAAGTTTTTTTGTTTTTTCTGATTTATAATCTAGCATAGGATTTGAGGTCATGGAAATAAGTTTGAAATCGTTTTAGATCTGTGTTAAACTGTTGAGTCTAAGGGTTATAAGCATCCATATAGATTAATATGTTGATAAAAGATTTGCTTGGTACTTAAGACCGGTGTTCTTTCCCCAACCTTTATAGGATTTTCTTAAAAATACTTCAATAACGGCAACTTTTGGCCTAGAAGGAGATAACAGACAAATTACAGAAGAACGTATGAGTTTTAGCAAACTGTATCATATTAATCTTAAGGCATGAACTTAAAGTTCATTGACTTGGCAGTTTAACAGATCTAAAACAAAAAAGGTTTAAGCTAACAACTACATAAAACAAGACATAATAAAGATGATTTTATTGCATAATCAAGGTAATAAATACGTACAAACAAACTTACAAACTAGCTCTGATATCAACTAGGAGGAGGACTAAAAAATATATATGCATATATGACTACACAACAGTTACTAGAACTAATAACCTCCAAATTTGAAGGTTCAGCTTCTATAGTTTTAAAATTCTTGGAAAACTACCCACAATTTCAAAAAATAAAAGAAGAAAAGGTTAAGGATGAAGCAATAATTCTCTTAGGAAAATTTCTATTAGAATTCTTTGCTAGAGGTAAGGGTGTTAATATGGATCGAAGATCGAAAATCGATCGAAAATTGAATCGATTTTAAATCGAATCGAAATCGAGTCGATTTAAATGAGCCGACTAACGAGCCAAAAGTTCAGCTCGATAATAATTTTGAGCCGATTTTGAGCCGGGGTAGGCTCGGCTCGATCCAGCTCGAAATCGGCTCAAATTAAAATACATTTTATATTATAATACATATATATAATATATATATTAAATATAATATATATGTGTATATATGTTATATAATATATATGTATATATGTTATATAATATATATGTATATATGTTATATGATATATATGTATATATATTATAAACTGAGCGGATCTCGAGCCGGATCGAGTTGAGCTTACCCGGCTCGAGATTAGCTCAAAAAAAATTGGGATTTGATTCATTTTTCGAGCCGGCTCGAAAATGAATCGAAATCAGCTTGAAGTCGATTGGAATCGACTCGAGCCGGCTCGAAGTCGAACTCAATTGAGCTCGAGTCGATTTCGAGTCGATCGAAATGTGATCAATCCGATTTCAAGCCGATATTGACTCGGCTCGAAATCAGATCAATAACAGCCCTAGCTAGAGGATCTCTTGATAATACAGAAGACATCCAGAATGCAGATTGGTAATATCTGTTTTCTAGAAGAATTTTCACAAAAATATATGGAATATGTTTGGAAATTACCCCTTTCACAATATGATCATTGGGCTCAGATATACTTTAATAAATTACTTGCACCATGGGATGAAAAATGTAAGAAAGAATATACTAGATTTATGGATAAAGCATTAACTGAAGACATTGAATATTTAAAATTTGATACTTTAGCTTTACGCGTCAAATGCGCCATGAATCTATTCATAGACTTTTGCCGTGATCAAAAGTTAAGAAAATCCTTCTATAAAGATCGTTCTAAAGCTAGTCATAAACATTGTTATATTAATGTTTTACCTACATATAAATTTGGTATTCTTCCTCCGCGTAACAAGCGTGGTGGACATAAACATACTAAATATAAATATCGCACTAAACATCGTCGTCATAAGTTTAAATTTACCAAACCTTGGCTTAAAAATAAAAGTCGTTTTAATATACGATATAAACATAAGTATATTCATAATCACAAAAAATATTTTAGACGCAAATCCGTTTATAATAAAAAATCATGTAAATGTTTTAAATGTGGCAAAAAAGAACATTATGCTAATAATTGTAAAAAAGATATCAAAATAATAGAAGAACAACAGTTTTAGTTAATAGATGAATATTATGACATAATACAAGGACACAATCTTTCATGTTTATCTGATATTGATTATGAACTCTTTTTAATAGAAGACATAGATAATTTAGCATTAGATTCAGACAGTGAATCTGATTATAATTCTTTAACCTCATCAGAAGAAGAACAAGATGAAAAAAAAATAAACTATATTTTCATGTTAAAAGAAGAAAAAAATGAAGACGTTACCATTGAATAAATAATCAATACTACAAATCATGATCATAATGAACAATTCATATTTGATAATAATTTATATCAAAAAATTATCAAACTAAAAAATAATACTAAAAGAAAAGATATTTATAATAAAGAAAAATTTAATTTACAATTCTCAAAACGAATAATGCATTTTATTGAATATTTTGAAGGTTCTATTGATAGTTCTGAAAAACCAACAGCCGTAACTAACCTACAAATAATTACAAAAAATAAAATTAAAGAAATATTAAAACGAGTTAAACATTCTGATAGAATCAAATATCTACACTTAGGATGCATACAAATTACCATCAAAGCTAATTTTAGAGCAGGACTTGATTCATCTATAACATTAATAATCTCCGATAATAGATTAATAACTACTGAACAATCTTTAATGGGAATAATACAGTCTAATCTTTTATATCAAATAATAAATTTTAAACTTTTTCCTAATTTCTCTATAAGCCTAGCAGATAAAAATATAGATCAAAGTCTAATGATATTCTATAAATTAGAAAATATTTCTATGTTAAAAGATAGCAAACCTTTAACCTTTACTTGGCGATTATTAGGACATTTTTCAGAAACTAATAATGTAGAAATCAAACTAATACCTTCAGACATTAGATTAAATGATCTACATAATCAATATTCTGAAATTATATATCCTAGACAATTAACAAATAAAGACATACAACTATCGATAGAATGGAATATTAACTTAGAAGAAATTAGAAAAAATCACATAACAGAAAAACTTCCAATAAGACAACTTCAAATAAATGAAGGAAGACTATCTATAGGATATAATAGACCATTACAAAGAACAGACTCTATGAATATGGCAAACAAAAAACTACAAATAAAAGACTTAACTCAAGACGATATAGATCTCTCTAGCTCTAGCACTAGTTCTAGCACTAGTTTACGATCTAATAATGTAAAATTAGACTTAAGTATAATACAAGTTTTAGTTAGTTTTAATGATAAAATTATAACACTTAAAGCCCTAATAGACACACGAGCATCTTTATCTCATATAAAATTAAAATTAATAAAAAACAATATATCAAAAGCAGAAAAAAAAAAGATATTATACTTTTGATAAACAAATTCATGAACTTATATATAAAGCAAACATAGATAGTTTAATGGTTATAGATACCCATAATGAATTATATGCCTTTGAATTTGAAACTATCTATAGTGATGAAAGAAGTACATTTGATATGTTAATAGGACAAAATATATTACCAAAATATTACCCCTTGCAAATAAATTATGAAACAATACAGGTAAAAATTAAAAAATAAACAATACACATTAAAAGAGCTAAAGAGTGCAATTTACATACCATAAATATTCTAACTAATGATGAAACTCAAAATAATCATAATAAAATAAGTTTTCACAAGATAGAAAAAGATGCAAAAAACCCTACTGAAGTCGACATAGGTTATGAATTTTATTCCTTTGAAGATATTATAATACAACCAAATACTTCCACTAAAATAA
Source organism: Apostasia shenzhenica (assembly GCA_002786265.1). Classification (NCBI taxonomy): domain Eukaryota; kingdom Viridiplantae; phylum Streptophyta; class Magnoliopsida; order Asparagales; family Orchidaceae; genus Apostasia; species Apostasia shenzhenica. The sequence continues at coordinate 2,139,267 of KZ451942.1, read as the reverse complement.
GAACAGGTATTAGTGCCAAAATATGTACAGGATATTATGGCCTAATAAAAAGAAAACATGGTTGGGTATTCAATAACGACATGACTATAATAGAAGGAATAATAAGGCCAGACTATAAAGGTGAAATTAAAGCAGTAATTAGAAATAATGAACAAGATACATTGGTTCGAATAAGAAAAAATTATAAGTTATTTGATTTAATAATATTTCCAATCACAAAACTAGAATATGAATCTTCATGAAGTAAATCAACATTTAAATAAAATTTGTATCAAAATAGAATTTCCAGGATATAAATCTTTTCATATTTATGCTTTAGTAGATACTGGTGCAACTAGAAGCATAATTAATGAACAACTTTGGGTAGAAGAGTTCTCTGAACAATTAGAAGAAAAAGTCTCTTTTACAGGAATAAATAGTACTATGGACACATTAAAATATGTTAAAAATATAACATTAAAAGCTCAAGCCGAAGATAATTACATTGAATTATTTTGTTCTATTATTTATATCTGCAAAGACTTTTCGTGTGACATGATTATAGGAATAAATGTGTTAAACCAATATTTACCTATAACTAATCACAAAACCTATCATACATTTACAATAGAACAAAAACCAATAAAAATACCTAGAATTTTTAACCATTTAAAACTCATTAAAATAAACTATAAACCAGAAGCTTTATCCCTAATTGAAAATTATAAAAATAAATATTTAGACTCTTTGAAAGAATTATTCTCTGATAACCCATTATTACATTTTAACAGAAGTCCAAGATTCTGTGAATTAGAAACCCTAGATGATAAAAAAATCATAAGAGTAAAACCATTGGTATATTCTCTACAAGATACTGAAGAATTTAAGAATCATATTGTGAAAGGGGTAATTTCCAAACATATTTCATATATTTTTGTGAAAACTCTTGTAGAAAACAGATATTACCAATCTGCATTCTGGATGTCTTCTGTATTATCAAGAGATCCTCCAGCAAAGGATTCTAATAAAAATTTTCCTAAGAGAATTATTGCTTCATCCTTAACCTTTTCTTCTTTTATTTTTTGAAATTGTGGGTAGTATTTCAAGGATTTTAAAACTATAGAACTGAACCTTCAAATTTGGAGGTTATTAGTTCTAGTAACTGTTGTGTAGTCATATATGCATATATATTTTTTAGTCCTCTGACTAGTTATATCCATTGAGAAATATATTGTTTTCTTTCTAGAATCGAGATTTTATCTATATTGAAGATATATGAGTCATTTCTTGAATATTTTGTTTTAAAAAATTTTTCTTTTTCATTTGTATATATATCATAAAATGAATCTTCTTCTTTGGGATCTTCTTTAGGATGATAATATTTATCACTGATTTGATTAAAATATTGATCTTCATGTATTGAAGGTCTTTTTCTTGTACTAGGTTCGCCGACTTTCATATATATGTCAGCTGAGTTTTCTATTAATTGATTATTAATAGTTTCTGTATCACTATTAGTGTTACTATTAGTTTCAGAATAAAGTTCATATTCTGGTTTATAGTCATATAATTGAAAATATGTTCTTTTGATTGATATAATTCTTGGATAGCAATTAACTTTTCTGTTGTAGGATCTGATATATATTCTTTTATTTTTTTCTTCTAGGATTTGTTTATTTATAAGAAAAAGATTATAGATTTCTTCAAAGTCGTTGAAATCTTCTAATATATTTATCTCATGTAAAATATTTATATATTCAATTTTATCCTGAATTTTTTCTATATATTTTTTATTTAAAGGAACATTCATCCAGTGATAATATCTTTCTGTATTATCATCTAAATTTTCTAGATTTGCTCGATATTTGTTATTACTGGATATATTTTTATCGATTATTTTTTGGTTCTGATTATATAAGGATTCATAAACTTTATTTATCATTTCTATAATTAATTTAAAATTGGTTGCTAGATTAGTCCCACTTATTTCACTAAGATATTTATTCTTAATATCAAAGATTTCTTCTTTAGGATTTTTTAAAATAAGTTTTTCTGTTTTTTCTGATTTATAATCTAGCATAAGATTCGAGGTCATGGAAATAAGTTTTGAAATCGTTTTAGATCTGTGTTAAACTGTTGAGTCTAAGGGTTATAAGCATCCATATAGATTAATATGTTGATAACAGATTTGCTTGGTACTTAAGACCGGTGTTCTTACCCAACCTTTACAGGATTGTCTTAAAAATACTCCAATAACGGCAACTTCTGGCCTAGAAGGAGATAACAAACAAATTACGGAAGAACGTATGAGTTTTAGCAAACTGTATCATATTAATTTTAAGGCTTGAACTTAAAGTTCATTGACTTGGCAGTTTAACAGATCTAAAATAAAAAAGGTTTAAGCTAACAACAACATGAAACAAGACATAATAAAGATGATTTTATTGCATAATCAAGGTAATAAATACGTACAAACAAACTTACAAACTAGCTCTGATACCAACTAGGAGGAGATGGGATGAGTACAGGCGGCAGGCGGAGGGAGGCAGAGAGGTGCTACGCAGAGGCAGAGAGAGGAGATGGGTGTTGTTCGGATGCCCTTCCACAGGCTGGGGGTCATCCTTTTATAGGAAAAAAAGTATCTATGAATAGTATATGAACAATACATGAATAGGAAAAGTACCATTATTGCTACAGTAATACAGTATTTTGGTTATTACCTATTAAGTTTCATATAATCATAGATAATAAAGGCCTATATCATTACATTAAAAATAAAAAAGAGTAATATGTATATATGTGTATATGTATAGATAATATATATACTTATACTTAATATAAATATAAATATATAAAAATTTAATTTTTTAATATATAAGATGTGAAGTATGTGAATATGAGTATTTTTTTAAATAATAATAATATATTATATGTATATATAAATATATATATATATAAGAAATATTACAGAGAAATAAAAGTTAGTGTGCAAAAAATATATAGTAAATGTTAGTAAAAAAAATGCAGAAAGTAAATATTAGTATTGTAGTAAGTAAATGTTAGTGGTACAGAAAAGCAAATGTTAGTGGTACAGAAAAGTAAATATTTGTGGTATAGAAAAGTAAATGTTAGTAGTGCATGAAAGTAAATATTAGTAAGTTAGGTACAGTAAGTAAAATTATAGAATGTAAATTTAATGATTAACTAACTTAATTATAGTGGGATGTAAAAATTAAAATATTTCTGATCATCGGGCGCTTTCTGTTAGGTAAATTAAATTTACGTAATGTACTAACCCGATTTTGTTCCACTGCTATAACTAAATTATTTGGATCCTTGGTTATGTTAATTAAATTTGACGATGAGTAGACCCAAACTTTAATTAACTAACTTACTAATTTTAGTTATCTCACATAATTTGGACAATTTAAATTATTAAATATTTTAAATTAACTCAATTAATTGTGTTCAAAATCTGATCACTAAAATTTTACTTTGAAGCTTTGAAAATAAAATAGCTATCAAGTACACCAGCCTCTAAATGGTAAAAAAAATAATACAGAAATGAAAGATGACACACGATGTATAGTGGTTCGGTTATTTTCTTGCCTAGTCCACTCCCTTTTATTCCTCCTTCGGGGTTCTATTATCCCACGCTTGTTATGGCCAAGCTCAAGCCCTAATGCAAGGAGGAAATCTATGCCTTTTCAGTCCAAAGGCACAAACTAAACCCTAGATCCTTTTTTACTGAGGGAAAAGAACAACTTCACCTCTTCTTTTACTTGGGGATAAGTAAGAAAAACACCCTCCGCCCAGGGAGACTCAACCAAAAAAATCGGATAAACAGAAACTTCGAAAAAAATTTATGAAAATAATAGAAATTTAAATCATCTAAAAGTTTTTCTGTAGGTGTAGTTTTAGTTATATAATTTACTGTAAAATATTTAGAGTTTTTTGAATTTAGTATGATTTATGAAAATTAAAATACAGATAAACAAATATAACAGGAAAATTTTTAAATAAAATAAATACTTCTAGAAAGATGTAATAAAAATTTCAGATTATTTGAAGCTCAAATGATTAGTACAAAAATTCGTGAATTTTTAAAAAAAATTGATTCGAAGAGAAAATAGAAAATACCTTAATAAAAATACTTCCGATTATCCAAGAACTCCCTTGAATTGACTCCCAACGTTGCGAACAAAAACTTTGAGCTTGAGGAGAGAATTTTTCGGCTTAAGTATTAGAGAGCTTGGAGATTAAGTTGGTGAAAGAGAGATATTAACTCAAAATTCTCCTTATTTATAGATGAAATGAGGGTTAAGTTGGTAATTTGACTATTACAACTTTTTATAAATTAATTGGGGGTTAAAATCAGCTACTTAGCATGTTTTATGACTGATTTTAAAGAGTAAAAGAAGGATGTGTAAATTAAAAATATTAGTGGAATTCAAAATATGAAGTTTTGCACAAGTTGAAAGCATCCAAAATCGATCAGAAATGTATTTCATGAAATTCAATTAATTTATTTTTATAAATAATTATTTAATTTTATTTATGATTTATTTATTCATTTATTATAAGAAGTATATATATATTTTTTTTTTTGAAAATAGATTTTATCTATTCAAATCGAAGCGACACGTTAAATAGTAAAATTATTGATCAAATTAAATTCAATAAAAAATTTAAATATTTGAAAATCGAAGAAAACATGTCATCGAAAATTAACTCGTGTAATTCAAAATTTTTCGAAAATACTCAATTCATCCGAAACATAAAGAAAATAAAATCCGAAAGAATCATGAAATAAATTTAATTATATTTATGTTTTTTTTCTCGAGATAAATGAGTTAAAAATTTCTTACAGTTACATTATAGTCTAAAATTTTAGAGCGAATGCATCTTTAAAGTTGATTTTTTGACTTGATGTTTTTTCTTAGTGATTTTGATCAATTTCATTTCTTTTTATTCTTGGCTTGATTTCATCAATCTTGGGTCAAAATCATCTCGATGATCATCCTTCTTTGATCCTAAAAGGCTTAAATACAATATGTACTAATATTTAAAAAATTAACCGAGTATATTATTTACATGTTTGTTATCATCAAAATCGATAAGGGCTCAACATTTATTTTTGCACTTATTTCAGCATTTTAAATTTCGATTGTAATAGGCCTATATAAAGGCATGGACTGATCGTAGTTGTTCTTAATCCTGGAATGAAATCATTGTGAGGTTGAATATTGTGTGTTATATTCCGGTGAAGTGAAAGGTTGAGGCCTTCGGTGAAAATTCCTAAATATCTTAAAGGACTTTAAGGTATTTTCCCAACTTTTCTCTTATTTAAACCACCAGGTCGCCAGCGCTCCATCGCCGTCAGGCTGTTCAAATCCTTCGCCTTTGCATCTCCTTTCTGCCCGTGCGTAGGCCGGTCATTCCGCCTTCGTCGGCAACACCTCTCAGATCCGAGCTCTTTCTCGCGCGCACGACACCTTCTTAGTTCCCTCTAAAGGTGTCGTCGCCCGACGGTGATTACCGATTCAGACTGTAGAGGCGCGCCGTAAAGGTTTGCAACTCTTCGATCAAGCTTTCCTGCTGAAGCATCGGACACGATAGTTAACAAAGCTCTCCGAGGAAACTTCAACCATGATGAGTTGTTCACCCAGCCATGACAGATCCAGTGCTTCCTGAGGGTACCATCGGTCACGATATTTTGCATAGCTCTCCCCCAGGAAACGTCGGCCACGATGGGTCATCCAGTGCTTCCAGGCTTCCAGCGAGTACCATCAGATACGATAATTAGCGCTGTGGAGGTTTGGAACTCTTCAATCATGGTAACTCAAAATTTAATCGATATCTCAAGTATTCACGAAGCCTGGTAATGGAATTTGTTATTGAGACTGTTTGATTTGCTCACCCATGCGAACCTGATATTATATTGTGTGATAAAATTATTGTTGGTAATATTATTTGAGAGTATACCCATATTACTGCGTTTTGATTTTGATGATGATTGACGACATATTTTATCTAGTCATAGACTTTGTAGGAATTATTCCATATATACGACCTCAAAATAGGATCTCTTTTAAGATTGTGCTTGAAAAGTGTTCGAAGGAATAGGATCGAAGACTTTGGTCTGAAAGATTCTGTGACGACCAGATTTGAAGTGTTAAAATTTGAAATTATTTGGGACCCAAAAGAAATATTTTTGGACCTATTTATGAGAATAGGAAAACAGAGGGACCAAATTGCAGTTGTGCCAAAAATCAGATAAACTCCACGGGAACCGCCTTTTGCCGTGCCGCCCGGTCTTCTTCCGCGTGTCGCTCGCGCCAGGTAAGAGAGAGGATTTCTTCTCTCTTTTTCCCTCTCTGTTTTGCCGCGCCCGCGCCCTTCTCCGTCTCCGCCTTGCTGTTCCGCCGACCCAAGCAGAGCCCAGCAGCAGCAGCTGCTGTTGCTGCCAGAAGAAGAAGAAGAAGAAGAAGAAGAAGAAGAAGAAAAAGAGGAAGAAGAAAGGAAGGAGGAAGGATTCAAGCGAGGTTTTTCTAGTCCAATTTCTCTTGTTGATATCGAGCTTTCAACATGACGTATAAGAGGTAGGCAAGAGTTCTAAGTTGGTTATTAAATTAAATTGGTTGGTTAATTCATTAATTTGATATATGTGATTCTATGTGATTCTATGTGTTATGTTGAAGTACAAATGATATGTATTGCCTATATTTGTTTTATGATTGAATCCATGTCACAGGAATTATTATACTGCTCAGAATGTTTCATATGCATGCTTTTGATAAGCTATATGTGAAATAATGTATAAGAATGTTAAGAGCATGATGATATATTTAACTGAGTTGTTTAACAAGTAAAAAAGCAGATTATGATCTGCGGACTTGGAACAATAAGATGTGATTATAAAGATGTTTTGAGATCGACAATGTATTAAAAAAGGTTTCTTGATGTGTTTATGTCCCTGCCTGCTCGAGCCATGCCAATGCCAGATGGGGTAACCTACCCAAATGTTGGGGATGGTTGCCAAGATGTGATGGTTACATGTTATGTGACACTCCTTTAGATGTTTTAGGAGTTGCCAAGGATCCTATGTATATGTGATGATGAAAAAGAGGCAGTTGTGACGTAGACCAAGAAACCGTGGCTCAAAAGATAAAAATTTAAAGAATAAAAAGGCTTAATAGCGGATAATTATTTTTGCATGTTAATGTGACATCAGCATCTATTTTATAACTATCAATTGTCCTGATTATTTATTATTCATGTTGATAAGAAAGTATGATGTATGTTTGCTTGTAATAGTTTTTATTTAGCAAGTTAGTGCTTATTGCCTACTCAGTCCTAGAGTTGGTGGACTGATGCCTTTATTGGCAGGTACTGGTGAAGAATGAGGCACACGGGGAGTTTACGAACACTGAATCAAGGGGGGTTCTGTATTTCATTTTGATCCTTTTCTTACTGTATAAACTATGGTTTGTGTATAAATAATTATGGGTTGAACATGATGTTTTAAATAGCAGTTGTTATTTCATTATGTTGCTTCCGCTGTATGAGTTAAAGATTTGATGTTTAATCTTTCCTTTGATTCATGTGAGTTTCGTGGTGTCCCACAAAGGGGACGTCACGTGTGGTGTTCTCGAAAGGGGACGCCACAGAGTGGTATCAGAGCATGGTTTTATCTTTCTTATAGAAAGACGAGTCTTGGGAACGAGTCATTTGGGATTACACATGCACAATACCTGCTAAGTAGGTAATAAATTACTATAATTTTATGTTAAATGACTATAATTGCAGGAGAATATCTACTGGTCGACCTTCTAGTAGTACTGGACAACCTGCAAGGCAGGAAGTGGGACAATGTCAAGGCATACTACTGAACATGGAACAATTGGATCAAGTAGTCTCTTCAATAGCTGAAAGATTGGAGGTGACTACGAGGCAACCACAACCAATTCAGAGCCAAGGTGGGGAGGCTTACATGGAAAGAGTGGTAGAGTTATTTCAACGTATGAGACCAGAGCATTTTGAGGGTACCATTGATCCGATGATTGCAGAAAAATGAATCGGTAAGATGGAAAAGGTATTTGAAGGAATCAGGTGTCCAGAAGACCGTAAAATATCTTTAACTTCTACAGTCATGGATGGTATGGCAGATGATTGGTGGACTGAGCACCGGAGGCTCTTCTTCAGTGGTAGATCTATAGATTCTATCACTTGGGAAGAATTTTTGATAGCTTTTCGAGGGAAGTATGTACCACTGTCAGCTCGTGACAAATTTAGAAAAGAATTAACGCATCTGGTGCAACGGGATATGACAGTGACAGAGTATGAAGCTAAATTTACTGCTTTGGCAAAGTTTGCCCCGGCACTGGTACCTAATGAAGAGGAAAAATGTCATCTTTTTCGCACAGGATTGCGTCATTCAATTCGAGCGGCTGTGGTACCATTTCAGCATGTAGTGTTTTCTCAATTGGTAGAAACAGCAGCGGTGGTAGAGCAGGATCAGCTTGAAGGGCAAGCTAGAAGAGAGGCTATAGGAAAAAGAAAAGCTTTGGCATCTAAAACTTATCAAGGACCAGCATCAAAGAGGTCTAGCTCGAGTGGAGCTTCTACATCTGCTAGCACTAGTGGTAGATCTGGGAGGCCTAGATGTCAGATTTGTGGGAATCTACATGAAGGGGTATGTCGAGCTGGAAATAGAATCTGCTTCAATTGTGGTGAAGTGGGTCATCTTTATAAAGTATGCCCAAGGAAAATGACAGCAAAGGGTGAAGAGTCAGTTCCAACTTCTATAGCTTCCGCTTCTGGTGGTAGAGGTGGAGCTGCTGGTGTATCAGAACGGGAACGTGGTACTGCTACTAGATTTGGTGATCGAGGTGCCCAGCCTCGAGTTTATGCATTGACACGTCAGGAGGCTCAGGAGTCACCAGATGTTATACCAGGTACGCTTAGTTTGAATGATTCACCTGTAATTGTACTGTTTGATTCTGGTGCATCACATTCTTTCATTTCTGAAACTATTATGCAAAAACTGCAACTCGAAACATGCCCATTAGATGAAGTACTTCATGTTGTTTTACCTACCGGTATCACTATAGAAGTGAAATTATTTGTGAAGGTAAAGATTAAGATTAAAGATCAAGAGTCTTGGGCAGAATTGATTGTTGTACCCATAGTTGAGTTCGATGTGATATTAGGAATGAATTGGTTATCTGACAATCAAGTCATTATCGATTGTCGAGAAAAGAAAATAAAAGTTCATATCCCTGAATCTTCCGATGTAGTTTATTATGGTTATGAGAGGAAGATTCCAATAGTCTCAGCCATTCAAGCACATCAGTTAATAAGAAAAGGATGTGAAGCATATTTGGCTATAACACTGAATGTGAAATCTGAACCAGTTAAGATACAGGCCATACCAGTAGTAAAGGAGTATATAGATGTATTTCCTGAAGATTTAACAGGATTACCCCCAGATAGGAAAGTGGAGTTCCCTATAGAACTCATGTCAGGGACGGAACCCATTTCTAAAGCTCCTTATCGAATGGCTACTACTGAGTTACAAGAATTGAAAACTCAATTGCAGGAACTATTAGATAAGGGTTACATTTGCCCAAGTATTTCACCATGGGGTGCACCGGTATTATTTGTGAAAAAGAAAGATAGTCTACGAATGTGTATAGATTACCGTGAATTGAATCGAGTGACGATCAAGAACAAATATCCTTTACCCAGAATTGACAATTTATTTGATCAATTACAAGGAGCATCTATATTCTCAAAGATTGATCTAAGATCTGGGTATTATCAGTTGAAGATAAAAGAGGTTGATATTTCCAAAACAGCATTTAGAACCAGATATGGGCATTATGAATATTTAGTAATGTCATTTGGATTAACAAATACTCCTACAGTATTTATGGATTTAATGAATAGAGTATTTCAGCCTTATCTTGATCAGTTTGTTATAGTTTTTATAGATGATATACTGATATACTCAAAGAATCAGGAAGAGCATATGACACATTTACACCTGGTGTTACAAAAGTTAAGAGAAAAGAAACTGTATGCAAAATTTTCCAAATGTGATTTTTTGGCTATCTAGTGTGACTTTCTTTGGTCATGTTATCAGTGTAGAAGGTATATTTGTTGATCCGCAGAAGGTTTCTGCAATTACGGAATGGGCAAGGCCAACCAGTGTAACAGAAATAAGAAGTTTTCTAGGAATGGGTGGCTATTATCGTAAATTTATAAAAAAAATTTCACGGATTGCATTGCCACTTACAAGATTGACACAAAAAGTAGTTAAGTTTGATTGGGATGCAGACTGTGAGACCAGTTTTCAAAGATTGAAAGAATGTTTCATTTCAGCTCCAGTGTTAGCTTTACCAGAGAGTAGTGACGGGTTTCAGATCTATAGTGATGCGTCATTCCAAGGGCTGGGATATGTTCTTATGCAACATGGCAGGGTCATAGCTTATGCTTCACGACAGCTACGACAGAAGAACTACCCAGTACATGATTTGAAATTGGCGGCAATTATTTTTGCACTAAAGATCTGGCGACACTACTTATATGGGGTAAAGTGTGAAGTGTATACTGATCATCAAAATTTGAAATATATCTTCACTCAGAAGGAGTTGAATCTCAGACAAAGGCATTGGCTTGAGTTAATTAAAGATTATGACCTGGAAATTATGTATCAACCAGGTAAAGCTAATGTAGTAGCTGATGCCTTAAGTAGAAAAGTTAATTTGAGTATGTTAGCTTTACAGAAAGATGAACAGTCAATAGTACGTGAGATGGAGCAGTTATCTTTGGATAAAATTAAAGGTCAAAGTCATATATTTTTGAGTCAATTAACAGTTAGATCTGAATGGCTTCAACTTATAAAGGAAGGTCAGAATAAAGATCCGTTTATTCAAAAGATTAGCAGGAAAGTTGAAGAAGGAAAACAGAATGATTTTAATATTGAGAATAACAGATTATTGAAATATAGAAACAGATTGTGTATACCAGATGTTGATAATCTTAGACATGTGTTGTTACAAGAAGCTCATAGGGCAAAATATACCATACATCCAGGTATAAATAAGATGTATCATGATCTAAAACATATGGTATGGTGGCCTGGTATGAAGAAAGATGTGATTGAAGCTGTTAGTAAGTGTATGTCATGTCAACAAGTTAAAGGTGAACATCAGCGACCTCCAGGCCTACTTCAACCATTGTCTATTCCTGTATGGAAATGAGAAGAAGTGGCTATGGATTTTGTAGTTGAACTACTGAGATCACAACAAGGACATGATGTTATTTGGGTAATTATTGATAGATTGATTAAATCAGCTCATTTCTTGCCAATCAAAGCTACTGATTCTACTAATAAATTAGCTAAAATTTATGTGGATCAAATTGTAAGATTGCATGGAATACCAGCTGCTATTGTATCAGATCGAGATCCAAAGTTTACTTCTCGATTTTGGCAGAAAGTACATCAAGCATTTGGTACCAAATTGAAATTCAGTACAGCATTTCATCCTCAGACTGATGGTCAGATAGAAAGAACTATTCAAACTCTTGAGGATTTATTACGATTATGTGTGTTGGATTTTGGAGGAGGTTTGGAACACATATTCCATTGATAGCAATTTGCCTATAATAACAGTTATCAGTCCAGTATTGGAATGACACCCTATGAAGCTTTATATGACGCAAAATGTCAATCACCATTGTGCTGGTATGAAGGTGAAAAGTCGAGCTATTTTGGGTCTTCTTCCGCGTTCGCTCGCGGCCAGTAAGAGAGAAGGATTTCTTTCTCTCTTTTTCCCTCTCTGTTTTTGCCGCGCGCCGCGCCCTTCTCTTCTCCGCCTTGCTGTTTCCGCCGACCCAAGCAGAGCCCAGCAGCAGCAGCTGCTGTTGCTGCCAGAAGAAGAGAAGAAGAAGAAAAGAAGAAGAAGAAAAAGAGGAAGAAGAAAGGAAGGAGGAAGGATTCAAGCGAGGTTTTTCTAGTCCAATTTCTCTTGTTGATATCGAGCTTTCAACATGAGTATAAGAGGTAGGCAAGAGTTCTAAGTTGGTTATTAAAATTAAATTGGTTGGTTAATTCATTAATTTGATATATGTGATTCTATGTGATTCTATGTGTTATTGTTGAAGTACAAATGATATGTATTGCTATATTTGTTTTATGATTGAATCCATGTCACAGGAATTATTATACTGCTCAGAATGTTTTCATATGCATGCTTTTGATAAGCTATATGTGAAATAATTATAAGAATGTTAAGAGCATTGATGATATATTTAACTGAGTTGTTTAACAAGTAAAAAGCAGATTATGATCTGCGGACTTGGAACAATAAGATGTGATTATAAAGATGTTTTGAGATCGACAATGTTATTAAAAAAGGTTTCTTGATGTGTTTATGTCCCTGCCTGCTCGAGCCATGCCAATGCCAGATGGGGGTAACCTACCCAAATGTTAGGGATGGTTGCAAGATGTGATGGTTACATGTTATGTGGCACTCCTTTAGATGTTTTAGGAGTTGCCAAGGATCCTATGTATATGTGATGATGAAAAAGAGGCAGTTGGACGTAGACAAGAAACCGGGGGCCCAAAGATAAAAAGTTTAAAGAATAAAAAAGGCTTAATAGCGGATAATTATTTTTACATGTTTAATGTGACATCAGCATCTATTTTATAACTATCAATTGTCCTGATTATTTATTATTCATGTTGATAAGAAAGTATGATGTATGTTTGCTTGTAATAGTTTTATTTAGCAAGTTAGTGCTTATTGCCTACTCAGTCCTAGAGTTGGTGGACTGATGCCTTTATTAGCAGGTACTGGTGAAGAATGAGGCACACGGGGGGTTTACGAACACTGAATCAAGGGGGGTTCTGTATTTCAGTTTGATCCTTTTAACTGTGTATAACTATGGTTTGTGTATAAATTAATTATGGGTTGAACATGATGTTTTAAATAGCAGTTGTTATTTCATTATGTTGCTTCCGCTGTATGAGTTAAAGATTTGATGTTTAATCTTTCCTTTGATTTATGTGAGTTTCGTGGTGTCCCACAAAGGGGACGTCATGTGTGGTGTTCTCGAAAGGGGACGCCACAGATTCCTTCAAAAAATTTCCCTTGGATAGGTTTTCATGAGAGAATAGGTTCGAGCGCTTGGTTCGAATGAAAAATACCAAGTTTGCACTTCACAAGTCTTAGCTTTTGGTAAATTTAGATCTTTGGCTTCGTTCGAAAAGAATAAGGACCAGATGCCAAGAGTTACAATTGACAGACTCCAGCACCCTTGATTTTATATTTTTAAAAACGTTGGCCAGTATTGGTGCAAGATTGCTCAGAAGTTGGTGTTGGCATGTCTGCTACATAGGGGTGTCGAAAAAATCAATAGAGTCCATTATTTTTCCCTCTTTTTAATAATTTTTTCATCATAATTTCGAAGTTCTAAAGTGATTCACTGGAAATTTCTTATTGATTTAAGACAAGTTTGGCGTTGCATCAGCCAGAGGAAGACATCCTCTTATCATTTTAAAATTAGTCATTCTGACCATTCGGTGAGATTCATTAATTTAGATTTCTATCTCTTTGTTCATGAAAACTTCTGTTAGCCTTATAGTGCTTCCTAGGATCCCAAGATGTATTTTGCTGGATCAGTCTTAGAGAATAGCCATGGCCAGAATGAATTTTAGAATTTGCTGAGAAGGGAGGAGAAGGTTAGAACCCAGGAGCAGAAGGAGAGGCTCACCAGTCTTAACTTCTTCCTTTGTTCACTATTCTTTACCCTGCAGTTCAACACTTCGAGATTCTAGCTCTTTCATCAATGAACTGGGAGGTATTTATAAGTGACACTGCTAGCTGCTCTGTTTAATTTTCTATTAGAGTCAGTGACTGGTTCTATCGAAATCAAGCTTCTTCAAAGATCATCTTCAATGAAAGGATCTTAGTTTCGCAGAAGCTTCTATCTTGATTAATTTGGGTCTTCAAAGACTCTGGGTTCATCGAAGCAACTGGGTCTGTACTATTCTTTAGAACTTCATTCCTTAGATGCCCTTGGTTCAGTTGGGCCACTTCTTCGAAAGCTTGCTCCCGCGAAATTATGGGAAGGATCGAAAATATCAAACCTTTCAAACGGTTATATAAGACATTACTTCTGCTCATTTTGAAAACTTTTTAAAGGCAAACAATGGATATAAGTATTTTTTATTTGAATAGTGCGCAAATTACAATTAGACAACATCAGTGTCAATAAAAAATAATATCAAATTTTTTTGGATATAAATAATCCTGATAGGAACTAGAATAAGATGATTATTTGATAATGAAGATGATGATGATGATATAAATCAATACAGAGATAAGTTGTTATGGACCTGTACTGGTGTCAGTATAGTCCAATTATCCTATCAGATTAATATTAGGAAATTTGCATAAATCATCCGCAAATGTCTTTATTATTCCTAATTCAGAAGATTTTTTTTGACATAAAACAGGGGTCATTCAATTTAAGTTAAGGTTTCGAATAACGTCTGAAATGATAGAAGGTACACAATTTTTCCATATGGTTACCCCAGAGGTGGATAGTGCGTATCGGGCGAGAGCGTGAGCAGCTTCATTTCCTTCGTGGTTAATATGCAGTAATTCGGTTGATACAAAGGTGGACAACATTTTTTTTCATTTTTTGCAAGCATAGGCCAATCATCAAAGTTTTAATGCATATTGCTAGCTTGTGCAGCCAATGGACGACCAGTGTAGTCATGAACGACCACTCTGATGCCCGCCTGGTTGCTTTTGCTATTTGTTGCTGCATCGAAGTTTTAATTTGAATACCTGGAATGGAGGTTTCTGCCACAGATCAGTGTTTGCAGGAAGAGAAGCCTGGTATGTCATCTTTTGATTTGCTGCATTATATTCCTCAAGGTAATCCCTAGCTTGTTTTGTAATTGTTTCTGCTGTGCCTCCGGTTTTCCCATTTAGAATGGCATTTCTATTGCTCCAAATTAGCCAAAGAAGAACTGCAAACTGGCTGGTCACATGGTGCATCTGTTATCCAAGATGAGCAATGCTGGTTTGAGGCCTCATGAATTGCGTTGGGCAGCTGTGCTATAGTCCATATTTCTTTATCCAATTTACAGCCTTGGAAAATATGAATTTCAGATTCAGGACCTCGACCACAGATCAGCCAATTTGGAATTTCATGCAACATCCCTCGCTTATAGAGATTGCAAAAGGTTGGAATAAAATTCTTGTATTATCTCCAGACAAAAAAAAATACCTTGCTTGGAACGTGGATCTTCCAATTTTTTTTTCTAGAGGATTTGAGAATCAGAGGGTGATGAGGGGATCGCCTTGTAACCTGATGTTTTTCCAGGGATGTTCATTCTCGTATTTCAGACCAGTTGTCGAAAGATGTTATACCCACTACGTACATTGTAGGTCCCTTTCGAATTGGGGTGCCCATATGCGAGTGTTTTGCGCATTAACATATCCGAAGGGAATACTGAGGATTTCTTGGATATGTACCAGATCGAAGGATTGATTGATGAGCTTAATATTCCAAGTTTGGGTTGTTGGATTAATAAGCATATCCACTGTGGCATTTTCATGTAAAGTCTTGCCTTTAGAGAAATCTTGAAATCCCAAGGAGGCTGGATTCGTTTATCCTTTCAAATATTGATTCTTTTTCCACTTTGATATGCCAAATCAAACCCTTGCTCAAAATATTTTTGGCTATCTAGAGACTACGCTAGATGTAAGAGGGGTTGTGGCCCAATTTTGCCTCCAAGAAGTTTCCACTAGAAAAATAGTGAGCACAAAGGATGTGACATCCAGAATTTAATTTGGGATTTAAAATTTAGAGCTGATTTGGATTCAAAATAAATAATTTGAACCCAAAATAAATGATTTTGGACTTATTTATAAGGATATGAAAGTTGAGGGACTAAATTGTAATTTTTTATTAATAAAAATAGATAAGGACTGAGCTACCAGCTGCCAACTGCAGCAGCCACCGCCCAAGCCTCCCCTCTGCTAGAGCCCTGTTCCTTCCGCCTTCTTCCGCCAACCCCAGCAAGCAGTAGCAGCCCCGTTGCTGCTGGAAACAGAGAGGAAAAATAATGAGGAGGAAAAGAAGAAGAGAAGAAGAAAAAGGAAGAGAAACAAAAAGGGAAATTAGAAAGGAAATTTCAAGGTTTGTTCAAAACAATAATCTGTAGGTAATTCTTTCCCTAAAGTTGATATTGAATTATTACTATGTTGTGAATATAATTTAATATTACGGGAATATGAGAAATTGTGATATTATACCTTATATTCTGTTAATTGAACAAGAAAATGAGTTAGATTTGATAATCTGTGAGGTGATGTACTAATGAATATTTGTATACCAAGGACTGACGAGGGCAGAAAGTTGCCTATTATGTGTTATCCTAATGAAGGCGGGAGTGTACGACGGGTGATGTCCTAAAATGGAGTCATCGATGCAAGGTGTGGCTCCTAACAAGGCTTCTAGGATAACAAGCTAGGGACTTTTGTTAGGCTTCTAAGTGAAGGGGTATGGAAATGATAGATCTTCATCACTAAATAGAATAATGTTATGATATTATGAAATAAAGTGAGTTCAGGATCATACAGAATTATGATAATAATTTTAATGTAAGACATGTATAAATTTATTTATGTGTAGTTATTGACTATCTCATATGTTATATCATTTTGTTATGATAGCTGATATAAATATTCATATTATATGTTGGATATTATTTTACCTATTAAGTTTGTTTTAACAAATTCTTGTTATTTTTGGTGGCAGGTACTGCATTAGAAGGATCACGGAATATGGTGTGAGGTATCGCAGGTTGCGCCAAGAAATGGATGTTAAATATTTTTTTATGTACAATCTCCCCTATGATTTAAGTCAGTTGTCGTGATGTCCCGAAAGGGGGACCTCAGAGAGTGGTATCAGAGTGGTTGTGAACCTATACAGAGATGTGGGTAGACATAGTGGGGCTGCACTCACTAATCACTATGTATGAAAATTTTAGAAATTAAAAAAATTGGATATTGATTAAGAGAATTATCTTTTTAGAAATTAAAAGAGATAAAATATTTTAAAAAAATTAAGTATGAATATTTTACTGATAATTTATGTAATTGATGAATTAAGAACAGAAGAAATATGAAGATGACAGATAAAGATTTGATATTTATCGAGAAATATAAGATGAAATACGAAGAAAGAATTCGATAAGAAGGGAAAGAACAGTTGGCAGAAAAATGAAAAATGACCGATGTATATTGAAGATTTACCTGCACCAATACAGGATATATTAAAATTATAGCAGTATACGGAGTTTGATAAATTAGTAAAAAATTAAGAGATTATAGCATCAAATTTGCTGTAAGGTACGGAAATACGTTAGAAGTGAAAAATTGATAATTAAGATGTAATATGTGATGTTGTAATATAGATGATGATGTTTTGGTTATACAGATGAATATGTTGAAAAATAAAGAGCATATTGATGTGAACTTGATGTATTTTTGAATTGTTTATCAAGTTAAAAGATAGGTTATGACTTGTAGACTTAGAACAACCAAATGAGATTGATAAAATATTTTAATGTTTTTTAATGAATTCAAGAGGAGTTTCTTGTTGTGTTTATGTCTCTGCCTATGTTCGAGCTATATGATATGATAACCTGCTAAATTCGGATATGATTGCCAAGATGTGTAAACAACTTGTCAAATTCGGAGATGGTTGTATATTTGGCACTCCTTCATTTGCGGGTATGGGAGTTGCCAAGCATTCTATATATCAATGCCAAAGAAAAGAGACAGTTGAAACATATTCCAAGAAACCAAGTTTAAAGATAAAATGTGCAAAAAATAAAAAGATGGAGAAAAAAATTAGTTCAAATGTATAATGAAATCTGTGATTGTTTATGTAAATTTCGAGGACGAGATTTCTAAAAGGTGGGGAGAATTGTGACATCCAGAATTTAATTTGGAATTTAAAATTTAAAGCTGACTTAGATTCAGAATAAATGATTTGGACCCAGAATAAATAATTTTGGACTTATTTATAAGGATATGAAAATTGGGAGACTAAATTGCAAATTTTCATAAAAAATTAGATAAGGATGGAGCTGCCAACTGCAGCAGCCACCGCCCAAGCCTCCCCTCTGCCCGAGCCCTGTTCCTTCCGCCAACCCCAGCAAGCAGCAGCCGCTGCGGCTGCTGCTGGAAACAGAGAGGAAAAATAATGAGGAGGAAAAGAAGAAGAGAAGAAGACAATGAAGAAGAAAAAGGGAAATTAAAAAAGAAATTTCAAGCTTTGTTCAAAACGATAATCGGTAGGTAATTTTTTCCCTAAAGTTGATGAATTATTATTATGTTGTGAATATAATTTAAAAATTGTGATATTATGTCGTATATTCTGTTAATTGAACAAGAAAATGAGTTAGATTTGATAAATTGTGAGGTAATGTGGTATTAATGAATATTTGTATACCAAGAACCGACGAGGGTAGAAAGTTGCCTATTACGTGTTATTCCGACAAGGGCAGGGAGTGTGACGGGTGATGTCATAAAATGGAGTTACCGATGCAAGGCTTCTAGGATAATAAGCTGTAGGGACTTCTAGGTAAAAGGGTATGGAAATGATAGATCCGTATCACTAAACAAAATAATATTATGATATTACGAAATAAAGTGAGATCAAGATCATGCAGAATTATGATAATAATTTTAATGTAAGGGATGTTGTATAACTTTGTTTATATGTAGTTATTGACTATCTCATGATGTTAGTTATATTGTTTTATTATGATATCTGATATGTTTGAATATTCATATTATATGTTGGATACTATTTTACCTATTGAGTTTGTATTAACAAACTCTTACCATTTTTGATAGCAGGTACTGCATTAGAAGGATCACGGGATATGGTGTGAAGTATCGCAGATTGCGGAATGGTAATTATTTTTTTTATGTATAATCTTCCCTATGATTTAAGTCAGTTGTCGTGATGTCCCGAAAGGGGGACATCACAGAGAACGTTAAAATTGAGTGAGTTTGGATTTTTGATAAGCCTCCAAACCTATTTACCCAGCAGTGTCAAATTGAAGGAATTGAAGCACCTAAACCCTAGACCGCCTTGTGTTTTAGGTAAACAGTTCTCTTCCCATTTCAACTAGTGTATACCCTTTGATTTAGCTGAAGATTGCCACCAATATCTAGCCATAATTTGTTCAAGCTCATTACATAAAGTGGACAGTAGTTTGAAGATGCCCATAGCGAAGGTGGGTATTGCTTGTGCTACTCATTTGAGCAGGATCTCTTTGCCTCTAGCTAAATTTTTTTTCCTTCCATCCTTCTATTTTACTTTGCATTTGGTTCTTCAAATTGGCAAAGGCCTTCTTTTTGGCTTTACCAATCATAGAAGTCAAGCCTAGATATTCCTCAAAGTTTCCTTCCATCTTGACATTCATCATAGTAATCATTGTGTTCCTCTTTTCGAGAGTGGTATTTTGAGCTGAAGTAAAGACTAGATTTGTCAAAGTTAATTTGTTACCCGGAATGGACTCATTTATGGAGATACCATAGGTGATAGAAGTGACAACTTATAGTGAGTGAAATGATATTATCTGGGAAACCCATAGATTGCATCATCTTCTCCAAGAACATATGGTCTGCTCCTTGGACTTTTGGAATAAGAGTAATATTTGTATGATTAATCTCCTTTAAGCCATGTTTGTCATTTAAAATGTTAAGAGGCAGTAGGTAGTTACCTCATGTTTTAGAAGATGCCAAAATTTCTGAAAGAAAATGTCCTGGAATCCATCCGGACCTGGTGCTTTCGTTGGCTTCATCTGGAATAATACTTTTTCCACTTCTTTTTTGTCAAATGCTCAGCTCAGGATGTGTAAGTGGTATTGTTGGATACGCTTTTTAACTGTGCCTGTGACTTCTAGGATACCAGATGGAGAGGAGGATTGAAACAAATTAATGAAATACTGGCAAGCCACTTCATGATTTCCTTCTTCCGAATTATGAGTAGTACATTTATCATCTTTGAGCTGATGGATACTATTTCGTCTCTTTCTTATGTTTAGCAGCTTCGTGAAAAAATGTCGTATTTTTATCTCCATGCTTTAGCCAGTCTAGCCTTGATCGTTGTCGCCAAAGTTCCTCTTCCTGTGCTAAAAATTCATTAATCTGTGCTCTAATCTTCTTAGTTCCTCTCACTGATTCAGTATTCAGCTGTACGTTTTGGAGAAGCTCCAGTTGGTTTTGTAGAACCCACAACATCCTTTGGAGCTTTCCTGGTTCCAAGCCATTAAATTCTTCTCCACAGCATTTAATTTTTCCGCCATATTTGCTCTGTTTGCCCCAGCTTCTCTTATCCTCCCAAGCTGCTTGTACAATTTCCTCACATTTATCATCCAGCAGCCACAGTTTCAAATCTAAAAATTTTGCTTCCCCTTCACCATCAAAAAAAAAAAAAAAAAAATGCTCCCCCTTTCATTCCACCTGGTTGTAAACTCGATTACTTGGAAAATGTTGCAGCCAATCCAGATTTCCCACAGCCATATCGAGCCTCTCCAAATAGTCATCTCCCACTCTATAGTGCCATGTTTGGCGCGAGGATCAAAACAAGACCAAAATAGTACTAGTTTAAAAAATAACAATAATAATAATAAATAAATTATTTTAATTATTATACACAAATTTTAATATAAAAAATAATATTTTATTTTACATACTCAATAATTTTTAATAAAAATATAAACTTTATTTCACATCTTAGATCAAAATACTCGATTTGAATATTTTAGTCTAGAATATGAAATAAAGTTGATATTTTTATTTTAAATTGTTGAGTATATAAAGTAAAATAATATTTTTTATATTTAAATTTGTGTAAAATAATTTAAAATACTTATTTATTATTATTATTATTGTTTTTTAAATTAGTACAATTTTAGTTCTGTTTTGGTCCTCGCGCCAAACAGGGTCTATGATTCCACCGTGCAAAGGGACCGCCAATATTAGCTTATATCATGTAGATCACACTGTACTAGAGCTTCTTTAAAGGCTTGAATAAGCTTTTCAAAAGAAAAAATTTTACGTTCCTCTATTTCGCGAATAATCGCAATTTACCATCCTTTAATGGTGATGAAAATAAATAATAAATATTTCTTGTTTGAGTTAAACGTGAATAATAAAAACAAATTTATCCCTAGCTTTTATTTATCATGGGATTCATAACATTGAAAATTTCTGCGGCAGTTAGTTCAATTTTGTGAAAAACAAATTCAGTGAAATTGCCATACCCGGTGATTTTTTTTAATTAGATATTTTTAATTAATTAATTAACAATTTAGTCGTAATTAAAAAAATTAACAAAAGAGTATGTTTTGAACGGCGTTAGTAGGTTCGACGTTAATTAGAAGTCGTCTATTTTCTCCATATTTTTTTTCCTCATAAATTTAAAAAAAAGTTCAACAAGGAAAAGCAATAATTTATATTTTTTTAATTAATAATTTTTAAAATTTTTAAATTTTGAATTATTAATTATTAATTAATTGATTATTTAGTGTATAATTATTTAAATAATTATATAATAATAAATTAAATTATTAAAAATATAATAAAATTATGTTTTAATTATTTGTAGATCATTAGATTTATTTACTAACTATTTGTTGAATAATAATTAGGTGCTATTATCTTTGTATTAATCACACTCAAAGATATCATATTATAAATTAAATGACAAATTCATCTGTTTATATTATCATTCATTTTGGTGATAACTTAATATTTATGGATGATGAACTTTCGAATTGTATTGGTGGTTACGCTAAGGTTCTGAAATCTAAACTTAGTGACACATTTTTCGATCTAAAAAATAAAATATGTCGAGTGATGTTTCTCAATTTAAACAACTACTATGTGAAAATATTGTGCAAATATTAAAAAAAAAAGATATATAGCTTGGTATGTCGAAGATGATGATGAATGTAAGATTATGTTAGAGCGTGCGTCTCAAACGTCTCTAACACTATATATTGAAGTTGTACTACTTATTAGTATATCATCACATGTGAATGAGGGAGAAAATTATTTCGGACATACTCAAGAAAGTGCTCTTATATTAATTATGTAAAGACTATCAAATATACATCTTTCATCACAATCTGGAGAACTAGCATGTTATAATGCACCATAAGTTTTTCTTAAGCAAATATACTGTGTAGATAGATTGTTAAATATATTCTTTCACATAAATTCATTTAGATCATTGTGCAGTTTGGGTTGTAATATTTATGAGACTTATAGTCCATCCACAAGTTATAATGTACCAGGTGATACAATTAATGAAAAAGATGAAAATTATTAGTCAATGTACACTAATAGTCCATCTCACTCTAAAAGAAAAATGGACTCCAGTGATGAAGGAGGAGAACATTCAAAGAGCGGGATGTTGATACGCTTCTGCGTAATTTTATTACAGCAGATTCAACATGGGTGCAGCAGTCTGAAACAGACAATGCATATATTCAATTTACTACAAACATGTAAGAGTGGGATATAAAGATCGATAGTAATGCCTACATAAGTAGCCTAGATAGGCATTTAAATTTTCAAGAGTTATAACATTTTCAAGTAAATACAGCTTTTTATTCAAAATGGGAGTTATAATGTTTACTGAGTCATTGGGCAATTTGTAATCATGTGCAACATAAAAAAATAGTATTAAATAAACAAAAAATGACATTAATTTGTACACATGCTACGGATAAGCTCACTCCATGTAAATAGCGTTTACATGCAATCTCCGCCAAGAGATACGGTGGTGCATGAAAGATATCTACTCTTAGTGAGTCGCATAACTGTTCAAACCTGAAACCCGATGATGATCACCATCAATGCACGTCTAGATTTATTGTTCGCTTAGTAGAACTAACAATGCGAGCACAAATTAATATGCACCCAAGTGACATCATATCGCAGGTCAATGCAAAGTATAATATTAAAATTAGTTACATGAAAGCATAAGATGCTCGAAGGAAGGCCATGAAGATTATATTTGGTGGTTGGAAAGAATCATATAAAAATTTGTATCGATATTGTGAGTGCCTAACAGTAGTTATGCTTGAAACTATTTATGAAATACAGAAATCTCAAGTAAATAGATTTGAACGTTTGTTCTGGAGTTTCAGTCCATTTATTGAAGGATGAAAATTCTGTCAGCAAGTGTTGAGTATAGATGAGACGTTTTTTCTAGGCAAATATCGTGGTACATTACTAATTGATGTTGGCATAGACGCTAATAATGGAGTTTTTTCATTTGCATTTGCTGCGATTGAGTCAGAAAGTAATGACTCATGGAAGCGGTTTCTAACTAGAATACGCAAACTAATAGAGCCAGTACGTACGCGACGAGATCTTTGTATTATTAGCAACAAACATTCTAGTTTACTGCGGGGTGTAGCATCTATCTTGCCTCATGCTGCTCATCGACATTATCTCCATCATCTTAGAGAAAATTTTAAGAAGATATTACGGACTATAGTTTTTCAGACGGTTGAGTTTATGTGTGACAAGATGTACAGTACGGGCAACACTGATGTTTGGGATAGTTTTGTCCAATATATGCAAGATATTGCTACTGTACATCCGGTTGCTCATAAGTCACTAGTAGAGAAAAGCCATTTTACAACGATCAAAAATTGTCTTAAAATATCTAACGCCACCGCCGTGTATTTGAACGTCATAGAAGATTGTAGTCTTTTAATGGCGGTTTCAAACCGCCGTTAAAGATACCTTTAAATGGCGGTTAACCTTTGTGAACCACCTTGTGAAAGGATTATAGACGGTGGTTCTATTTGTAGAACTGTCATCTATTACTATGCTATAGACGGCGGCTCTACTTATAGAACTTGCCGTCTATAGTATAGAAGGCAGTTCTACTTATAGAACATGGGAGACGGTTGAGCTGGAATCGCTTTCTATTAATATTTTTTTTAATAGATGAATTTTTCAAAAAAAATAAAAAATTATCCTTGCATCAAAAATACATCCACAGCAAAAAAATATATGCAGCATCTCCCATATGATTCAGTTCAAATATAATATATTTACTAACAACAAAAATACATCTATAACAATAAGAAAAATACATCCATAATAATATGAATATATCGCTCAGTAATATATAACAGATTAATCACAATATATATCATTAATTCAACTAGCAATATTTGACATTAAATTACATAAAATTATAAATAAAACACATTATGAATACAAGTAAAAAAATCTTTATAAGCTATATGTTTTTAAAAGGCCGGTGACAATTATTCTTCAAGCTTTGTTTCTACAAAATATTATACAAATATAAAATAAATAAGATTTTAATTACTCTCGTACAAATTTGAAGTCACAAAAAATTAAATGAAGAGTATTTCTTTGTTGGAATGTTAAAAATTAATGAAATAAATTTATAAATCAAATTATACCTTTACGCTCTGGTATGTAAGCCTACAAGTTAAATTAACAATTATGATTTTCTTAATTATAACATAAATAATCAAAAATAATTAGAGTATATTTTGAAATGTTATATCATCCCACAGTTTTCATTTGTCCCATATATATGCTGTCAATGGCTCACGAATATCGTTGTCCAATTCATCATTACAAACTCATTCTTATCTTCTAGCAACTGCACAATAAAAAATTATTATTATCATAAAAAATTTAATTTTCAAATAAATGTGTTAGATCACGTACAGTAGGGGGTATTTCTGATAGGCCTGCAAGTACAATATGACGTATATACATGAGTACATAATATCCATACTTAATATCATTGTTTTGCCTGGACACTAATCATATACAAATTGAGTATATTACAATATGTTTATTAAAAATATATACACTAAAAAAAATATAAACTACTATACCTGTATATTTTTTAATTTAATTATAAATTTTTTTTGTGAAGGCGAGTTATACAAAAATTTATCATCGATCTGTCAAAATTCACAAAGTGTTTATACACAATAAAACACTAGTCATTTATGAAAAATATAAATTCAAATATTTACTTACCGATCAATGACATATTTAAATTGGTGGCGATAAGGCTGACCGATAGGATCAATCCAATATATTTATAATTTGTATAGATCCAATACAGCTAACATCCAGTGATCCCTATTAAAAATTAAATAATGTTATAAATTTCAATATTATGCTTGAAATATTAGATTTTTATGTATTTAAAAACTTTGTTAAAACTTACTTGTTATTATACGGAATAATAACCAATGAATTTCAACTGACCTCCGTTATTCTGTTTTTCAATACTATTGCGCATTAATTCTTATCATTTATAACTTCTACAATGCTTTGTTGATCCACGAAGAAGTATTTATCTTGCAAATTGATATTTGCTCTTATATGATTATATAAACACTAATATGTACATGATAATATAAAAAATAAAAAGTATTCTTAGATCTAAATGTACATAATATATATATATATATATATATATATATACTTATCCAATGTAAGCACTTATCGCTGTTGCCTATCTTTTCGAATATGTCAAACTCTATAGTATCATTTTTATCAAATAGTAGTTGCTTGTTATACCCATAAACATCGGCAGGAATAAGAATATACATTAACACTTCATTCGTTAATGTATGAAGTGCATGTTCTAACATCTTATTTACAAATGGCAAAAAAATATGATATTTTTTCTATATATAATTTACATAAAGTTAAAATTATAAGTCATATTATATATATAATAAATGCAAATGATAATAAATAAATCACTTATCTTATTTTTTTTTTACTTTGACTTGCTGGTTATTTGCCGTCGCGCTCTAGTAGATTTATTTTTTGTTCGTTTAGAAAATTAATAACAAAAAAAGTTTCAAAATTAAAATATTATAATAAAGTATCATATTGATAGCGGAGAAGAGGGTCTGCGTCGTCGGCGCCGGCGTAAGCGGCCTCGTCACCTGCAAGTACCTGCTCGAGAAGGGCCTCCGGCCGGTCGTCTACGAGGCCGGCGGCTCCATCGGCGGCGCCTGGGCGGCTACGCTAAGGACCACCAGGCTGCAGACGCGGCCGCAGCTCTACCGCTTCTCCGACTTCCCCTGGCCGGAATCCGCCGCTGCATCCCCGCACCACTCCCAGGTAATGGAGTACTTGGAGGCTTATGCCCGGCGGTTTGATATTCTCCGGCACGTGAGGTTCGGGGAGAAGGTGGTGGCGCTGGAGTTCGTTGGCGCCGGAGAGGAGAAGATGAGGGAATGGGAACTCTGGGGTGGCTCCGGTGACGCCTTCGACGGCGACGGAGGCGTGTGGCATGTCACCGCGCAGCGGGATGATGGCGCCTTAGAGACGCACGTGATGGATTTTGTGGTGCTGTGCCTGGGGCGATTCAGCGGCCTTCCGGACATCCCCACCTTCCCGGAGAAGAAGTGTCCGGCGGCCTTCGCCGGAGACGCCATCCACTCCATGGACTACGCCAACATGGGCGGCGCTGCGGCCGCCGATCTCGTCAAGGGGAAGCGCGTCGTCGTCGTCGGCTTCCTCAAATCCGCCATCGACGTCGCCACTGAATGCGCCGTCGTTAATGGTAATTACATCCAGGTCCCTAAGTGTTGATATGAATTCTAAAAAGTCCACAAAATTCGAATAATTTGACTTGAGTCCTTAGTTTGGTTCTTTAAAAAGAAAAATTTAATACCTGACTATTAGAAAAAATAAGCTAAATAGGTCAAGGAATAATATATCTCAATGCTTCACCAATTATTGTCCTATTATCAACTAGAAAAATGAGTCTAACAGACTTATCAATTACATGATTAATAAGAACTATACATATCTCCTCACCCATCGATAACGTGTATGTAATAGGAGCCATTGGATTCACCATTGTTCCATGGGTGATTACATTATTGAGATGTACTTTTCCTAATATTATTCATATCTCCTGCACATGTAGATGTACTTTTCCTAATATTATTCATTTCATTCTTTATAGATTTACCATGCCAAATTCATCTTTCGTAAGTCTAATCAATATGTATGATATACAAAATAAAATATATATAATAATGTAAAGCATTCATAAATATGTATGAATGTTGAAATGATGCATGATTTTTTTCTAATTCTATTTAGAATTATGATAGTGATTCCGATAGAATCTTTTCTTCAATTGAAAATGATCAGTTTCACTAGCAGCTTCACTTCTCTCCAGTGGGTAGGCGTACCTGTGCTCTGACTGAGACCTACACTCCACAGGAGCCAGAGTTGCTCACTCTAGTACAGCTCATCGGGCATTCGCCATAAGATCCTGTATTTCATACATCACAGTACGATCCAAGTGGTTCGAGTGCTAATTACCATTATGACTTCATCAGATAGTTTGATATTGGTCCTTCGGCTCCGCCGATCAATCAAGATCAAGCACATGATGAGTCGGTCGATGATGATGATGATGGTGGCGCAGATATGCATCCACTCCACTGGCGACGCCGTCAAGCACCCGATTCATATACGCCTGGGAGTTGTAATATTTTTAATTATAGTATACAATTGTACAGATTTTATATAGTATACAATTGTAATATTTTTAATTATATTGAATATAATATACATTTAAAATAATTGGCTCTGATGCATCATTGAGTTCAGTTATATGTATTTCTTTTATTTTATTTATACTTTATATTTTTCATTGGATGTCTAGATGTAAGCGTCAATGCTCAAAATCAAAGGAGCGGGTGGATGTAACAAATACAGAAAAATAATTTAAATGTAACATGATTAATATAGAAGACATACATGACAAAATATGGACAAAAACAGAAAACGCGTATTTACATTTTCTGTATAATGATGTCGTGTTTCGAGATTTTTAGTCTACCAAGAAATCATAGAATACAAAACTCAGAATTCAAGAAATGGAATGAAATACATACTCAATTTATTTCTAAATTTGCAGGTAATATTTCTATAAAAAAATACAACATTATTGTAAATACTTATTATTTTCTAAAATATATAAAAAAATTATAATATTTTTGAAATAATATATATTATTTTTTATTAAAAAAATGTTATGTTGATAATTTTTCAAAAAATAAATTCTAAAAGATGCTATATTGATAATCATTATTATATGAATGACTTGAACACGAGCAATATTCGGTGCTTCTTAAATGCGATTAAAAGTTTACCTCAAATTTGCTAGTCTCTAGAAAAAAAAAATGCAGAAGTCGTCTGGCACGTGGGCAACTTCTGCTTTACAAAAGTTGCCCACACATCGGTCAACTTCTACTTAACGGCAAACCCTAACGTCGTCCAAATCATACTCCCTTTATTAATTTTTTCTCAATAATGCTTAAATTATTAATTAGTTAATTAAAAAGCATAATTCAAGAAACATCATGTGCCATAGCCCTGTAGCAATCCTGATTTTTTAAGGAAATAGTAGGTAGCTTGTGACAAATTCTTGCACAATATTTAAATTAAAAAAAATCTTGCACAATAACAGCTATAAATATTAAATAATTAAACAGATATTACGTCATTTTAGTGCTGGAAATTATGTTGGAAGTCCGACTAAACATCTTGTTGTTAATCAAAAAAACAAAATCCATCTGTTTGTGTCTCCAAAATATTTTACAATTCTACTAAAATCTACATACATTATATACATATATATATATATATATATATATAATTTAAGTTTAATGTGGAGTTCAAGAAGAAATTGTGGAGTTCAAGAATAAATAAAAAAACATGCATTCAACTATTAAAAAATATAGCGAGTGTGTAATCAATCTGAAAATCAACTCTTAATTAAAATCTTCAGACATTGGGCGCAACTCAGCTCAAAGTCCTACTCATATCAACTCTATTCCAAATGTTCACAACTTGGAAGCCAAAATCAATAAGATATAATACTGGTGGTAATTCTTTAAAATATATACATATATGTGAAGGAAAATGATACAATGAAGACAGCAGCAAGTTTTAAATAGTAGAATAATCTACTATACACAAATAATAAAACAGAATAATAATATTCAGTAAAGAGTGTTGTATGTGAGGAAGGTGGCAGCAATGGAAGCTATACAGATTAATAGAGAAGGAAAAAGTGTAACGTTCAAAAGCAAACCTTCGCCTAAATAACCAGCTAATGTGATTGTACCATCAGCAATAACGCGAGCTAAGGTTCCAGCTTCCGTTGATAGTAATCCGCCATTGAAGGTTCCGCGAGCAAGTCTTGACGACATAACTTCAGATAGAAGAGAAAGATTGACCCCTGAAACATGTGAAAATAAATTAGAAGTGTTATGAAACAAAAAGGTTTGATTTACTATTCACAAAAAAATTACGAATCTATGGCATAAAATGCCGGAAACATGAATCTTTCCAAGCTTGACTTTAAGATAAGAATTATTGAGCTGCTTTTAAATGTAATCCGTCCATGTGATCGAATCAGATATCATACTTGAGACAAATCATGATCACTTAAGTAGAGGTTGTTGAATTTAATGTGTTTGTAGTTATATGGTGGGGATTTTGTATTTAAGGGTCCGTTTGGTTAGATAATTAAATTGTACAAACTAAAGTTAGTTTAAAATATTGAAATTTGTGTAATATATCAGATAAGTTTAATGTTTGTATTAAATTATGTATAGGTTATGAAAATAAATATGATTTGTAATGTTATCCTTGTATTGTATCATTGGAATAATAAGACATGTTCGTGTTCTTAATTTGAAAGTTGTTTTTTTCTAATATTATGCTACAGATGGATATTAGCCAATTTTATGAGAATGAGGTTGTCAACCTTATAACATGCTTGGATGAAGAGGCAGCATTACTGGAATTTGTTTCTAACTTTGCTGAATTAGATCAATCTAATGTAAGAGTCCCTCGAGTTATGTATGATAGACCGTACCCTGATAATTTGTATATCCATGAGATCTTAAATGGGCATGATGTACGAGCATACAACTGCTTTCGTATGCCTGCACAACCTTTTATTGAATTGAGGGATATGCTAGCAGACTGTGGTGTTCTAAAAGACACTCAATTTATACTAGCTGCAAAACAGTTAGCAATTTTTTTGCAAGTTATTGCGCAAGCTAATAGCTATCGCAGTGTGTGAATTTTTCCAACACTCACTAGAAACTGTTAGTCATAATTTTAGACAAGTCCTATAAGGAGTCCTGATTTTGAAAGATGATTTCATTGTACTTCCAAATGCGGCCACCCCATATCATCCCCATATGCAAAATAACTCACATTTTTATTCATATTTCAAAAAAATCCTTGGAGCTATTGACGGAATACATGTTCCTGCCATAGTTTTTGTTCACAAGCAAAATCGATATTAGAATAGAAAAGATTTCATATCTCAGAATGTTATGGTTGCTGTCTCTTTTGATCGACAATTTGTATATGTTGCAACTGGATGGGAAGGATTGGCTACTGACATGCACATTCTTAAATGGGCACTCGAGCATGGTGGTTTTTAGTACCACAAGGTAAATTGAGCGATATTATATATTTGAATATTTATGCTTATAGTGACTTTTTCTTGTCTTGTGATAAATCAAGAAGGATGTACTTAGTTGATTTTGGATATGC
Source organism: Apostasia shenzhenica (assembly GCA_002786265.1). Lineage (NCBI taxonomy): Eukaryota > Viridiplantae > Streptophyta > Magnoliopsida > Asparagales > Orchidaceae > Apostasia > Apostasia shenzhenica. The sequence continues at coordinate 2,108,545 of KZ451942.1, read as the reverse complement.
TAATAATGACAAGCTTCTGGTACCAGTATGTCGCGTACGATATTATTTGAGTAGTTTTCGTAATTGTTCACAACAAAGATATGAGTTTCCGCAAGTATTGTACAATCATAGACATACTCAACTCAGAAATATAGTTAAACGTACATTTGGTATATTAAAGAAACAGTTTAAAGTGTTAACTAATATGAAACCGTTTTCCTTTAATATACAAGCAGACATTATACTTGCATATTGTATTTTACATAATTATATTGGCAGATATCATGATCATGATACGTACTTCAACATGCGAGAGGTTGACATAGAGCATGATAAGAGTATGGAGGATGACGCAGAAGATGAACACCCAACAACTCATATATCTACAACCGAACAACGAAGGGGGAGAATATCCGAACAAGCATTATTGAACAGTTGTGGATGAGCCAGATTGTTTTGTATTATAATTTTGAAGTGATTGATATATTACTCCTTCTTATTGTGTCAATAATTAATTATAATTTATTTGTTGTAGAGATCAGTGAATCGATGATGTCATGGTGATCACTTGTACAACAATGTTGATTTAGATGAATATTTACAACTTTATATTTTTTTATTGTTGATGATGAAGATTATATTATTTCTGTATTGTATGAATCAATAAATGTATTCTTTCTATTTCATTTTTTTTTTGTTTAGTATCCTGGGTTAAAGTTATTAATTTGCCAAACTGAATATAAAGTTATCCCAAATTAACCCGGGTCATCATGCAAATAAAAAATTGCAATAAATCACTTACCCCAACCGAGGTAAGTTATTAACGGGGGTAAGCTAACCCAGGTTAGCTTATCCTACCCCCAATCCAAACAGCTCCTAAGAGTATTATATAAACTTCAATTGGGGTAAGAGTTAGGACACGAATTCTTCTATGTTCTTAATAGCCAACTCCTTTCTCGCTCTCTTTGTCCTCTGCATTGACCTTCACGGAGAATGTTTTTGTCTGTATGAGGAAACCTATTCTGGGGTGAACCTCAAGTCTTGTGCGTTGTCTTTAATCCATATTCATATTTTTTATTATTAACAAGAACATTATGAATTACACATATGAGCCTACTACATGCTAAAACAAAGAATAATTATAAGCTTTAAAAATGAAACATGCTATGAAAGAATAATGTTTCTTGCATTGTTTATTAACAAAAGTTTCAGCTTTTATTTACCTAGTACAAATATAAAGCGGGTGCATATGGACAATAAGTCAAACAAAAGAAGGAAATCTGACCTATATTATTTAACATAATAAGCATGTTAAATGATAGTAGTCAATACTTTAGATAATTATTAATCTTTTAAATAGAAGATTATTATATTTTAAAAAACCTATATGTAGTACAATGTATTAGGTTAAGTAACAATTTAACTATGAAAAGCAATAGATTGCATAATTATATTATTAACCATCATTGATCTAAGCAATGGAGTACAAGTAGTCTGGGTTGAAGTTTAATAAAAGCTCCTAAAAATGATCTCAAATATTAGGCATTTTGCAAGATGTGACCTGTGGTATTAAAACTAGAGTAACTTTTCACAACAAAAATAACAACCAAGCTTTCATCTTACTAAGTTGAATAGGCTATATAAATTCTTTATCTTCATTGCAATTATCAAATAACAACTCTCCATTTAACTCCAAGAATATAAGATCAATTTTTATAGTTTCTTGTCATGTCTTTTTTAGTCTTTCTTTTTTTACATAAGTAGTATCAGGTTTTATCAGCCCACGATTTATATGTCCAAACCATCTAAGTTGACTTTTTCTATGTTTATCCTCAGTTGATGCTACCCCAACCTTTTCGCGCACATATCTATTTCTCACAATATCCTTTCGTGTATACTCAGTCATCTACCTTAACATTCTCATTTATGTGATATTTATTTTATTTTTATGTTTTTACTTTTATAGGTCAACATTAAATATCATATAACGTTGTTCATATTACTATTATTTTATATAATTTTGAAGCTTAAATAAAAAAAATTTATTACACAGTACACCAGATATATTTCTACATTTTATTCATCCTACTTATGTTCTGCTAATTAAATCACCATCTATTTTGTCATTATTTTATATAATTGATTTGAGATATTTAAACCACTCACTCTTTCTGATAATTTCATCGTCATATCACCTATGACATACCAATACTTAAGGAAAACTAATGTTTCCGTATCATATCCGTATTAGATACCGATATGTATCTGATATATAACATGGTATATCAAATTTAATTTTTATTTTTTAAAAATACACTAATTGTCTGATACTTCTGATTAGAGAAAACAGTGTTGGAATAGTCGACTCGGCCTATACAATATAAAAATTTAAATTACTCAGACACACATGTTGGGAGAGTAATACACTGGGCTCACACAATTGGTGTTAAAGAGCTTCACACATAATAGTGTTTCAGTAGTGGAAATAGATTTGGTATTCATAAGCTGCTGCGACATCCACTTTAGTTGGCCGTTATTTCGTGATCTTATAGATGTCAGTGATGCTGTTTTTCTACCTCAACTAATACTTAATTTGTATTTGATTTTATTTAATGTTGATCATATTTTTTCTTTACCTTAATCAAGCTCGTATTGCAAAATAAATAAAACTTTAGCCCTTTTGTTTATCTATTTATTAAGTCAGAAACTCAAAGAGAAAAGGATATGCATTTACTTTGATTAGATCAGTATATCTGAGTTCAGATCATAGCTTTATAATTATTAATTGTATTTCATTTACATCGAGCTAATTGATTTGGGCTGGATGTAAATTAAAACTAAACTTAATCTATTAATATATATTAAAAATCTCATCTCATGTAGATAATACTAGATAATTAAAGAAGCAATCAAATAAATTTTATGATATTATTTTCAATTTAAATTTTTTAAAATCCAATAGTTGTTGAAGAATATTTTATTTATTCTAGTTGGATTGTCTATAGTTATTGCTTTTAGTGATATCAAAAATATTTGAAAAAAATATAATTAATTTGAAGAGCGTTCAAAAGATATTTTTAAAATTCATATCAATAAGGTGTATTAATTATTTTAGTCTGTCATATGAGTTATATCTTAAATATGAGAATATAACATATTATACACACATATAACTACTATATCCTGACGTATCTATATCCTACTTTTATTAAATTTGTCGTATTGTCGTATTCATATCGTAACATATCCGTATCATAGTATCGTACTATGCTTCATAATATCTCACTAATATAAGAACTTCCATTATAACTAAATGTGCACTCTATATATTCAATTTTTTATTAAAATAAAAACCTTTAGGCTCTAAAGTATTCTTCCATAACTCGAATTTCGCAAACTGGGTAAATTAATAAAAAAAAAATTTTTATTCTACAACAAATATATTCATAGAAAGAAAATAAAAAAAAATGACGAGAATATAAATTTGCACAATGTTGTATACAAATGCAAATAATCATATTATAGCATATACTGACCTTCAAGGACTTCAGCAGCCACAAATGTAATGAGAGCTGCGCATACGTATTGTGCCACAGAGTATGAAGCAGTTATACGGAAACTTAGAATAATACCCACTAACACCATAATTTCAGAAGCCAGTAATATTTGTCTGATAACAAATGAACAAAGTTAATTGTTCATAAACGTCATTAACAGAATATGTCATGCAAAATGACGTAGAATATACAGTGAGGACTAATAATTTCAATTAATTCTGAAAATATATGATAAGGGCTCATAATTTCTTATTATAAAAAAAAAGGGCTCATAATTTTGACTAATTTTGAAATTAAAGCTTCCTTTGGTTTGAAATGAAAATAAGGAACATTACATTTAAGCATAAATTTTTAGGCTAAGCTTCAAGCATTAAGTAAAAATTTTCAGTTGTCCGTTGGGATCAAAGTTGTTTAATCAGGAAAGATGTTTGATTGGCAATGACATTAAATTGGATAAACCTATCTCAACAAGATACTTTGATATTGGATCAATAGTCATAAATAGGTTGAGATTGAAGTTGGAAATTGGAATAAACTACTACTACAACAACAACCGACCCTTAATCCAACTAAGTGAGGTCGGCTTAGTTGGAAATTGGAGTGAAGTGTTGAATTTAAATTTAATTCAATTCAAGGAATGAAAATTTGAAGTGGAAATGCAGAAATGTTGTTCCATTAAACTGTAAGTTGTATTAATTCAAGGAATGAAAATTTGAAGTGGAAATGCAGAAATGTTGTTCCATTAAACTGTAAGTTGTATTAAATGTTACCTGTCTTCAAACATGTTGGTAATGTAGCTTCCAACAACGGCATTTACTGGGAGTACTGTTAGACCGAGAACTGCTAGAAAAATCGCCACTGCACTAGTGGACCAGTTGAAGTATAATGTGGTTATGACACTTGATTCAGAAAGTAAAATCTCCGTGGCATACTTCAGCATAAAATATACCAGCAATTGCACCTACATGATTTTAAAAATATAAGAAAATTTTCATTAAGAACTCTTTAAGTTTCTTTAGAATCCAAGATTAACAACTTATATTATACATGTAGGAATGTCCTGTAAACTAAAGTATTTTAGGTCAATTAGTAACTAGAAGTTTAACATAATATCAGAGTATTCAAAGGCCTCAAGTTTGAGCCTTAATGACTCCCAAATTATCTCTAGCATATAATTGAAAAAAAAGCTTATCCAATTATCCTTATATTGTTTCCATCATCTAAACCCCAGCCACTTTATCTTTGTCATACTATGTCAACTTTGGTATCACACCGCATTGTCTCGCATCAATTTTAGTATCAAAATGTGTTGTCCCGCATCAATTTTAGTATCAGAGCCCAATTCCATCTCCACCTCAACCGTCGCACTAGGTTCCGCCTTTATCTCCCCCATCGCATCAAATTCTACCTCAATTGCTGCCTCAAAGTCTGCTCCGCCCCACCTTGCCAACCGCAGAAGGCATGCATCGCCTTCACACTCGCAGGAATTTATCACGCCCTCACACCTGCTCGTGTGGCCCGAGGGAGACCAGCGCAGGCGCGCATCGTTCTAGCTCATACTGCCTGCGCAAGTTCGACTATGTTGTCGTCGATTTGTGAGCTGCCTCACCGACTCACGCCTACTCGCACCGCCTCTGCTATCAAAATTTTTGCACGCCACCTCGCCAATCGACATTCGTTTATGTCGTCTCTGCTGTCAGCGCTTTTGTGCGTTGCCTCATTGGCTGATATCATCTCGCGCCCAATCATTCGCCACCTACCACTGCCCTCTTTGTCTCGCCTGCCAGCGCTTTTGTGTGCCGCTCCTGCCTTAATACTCTATAGTGCTCATCTCTGCTCTACATTTGCACCTTGTTTGACGCTCGCATAGCCATGTGTAGTTTCTCAAAGTGTGTCGACATTTCTGTGTATTGTGTCAAGACACTATGCTCAATCATTCATCTAAAACTCCCTAAATTAGACGTAATTTCTAACTCGAATTAAATAATTACTGATTAATTGAATTTCAATTACAATTATCTCGCATCTGAATTGTTTAATTTATTTTACTGTGTGAACTCTAAATCTTACTTGATCGTAAATTACTACTGATATTTTATTTTGAAAGAAACTAAATACAATTTCTGAAAAATCTTATCTGATTTATTGAATTTAACAGACAACTAAATTTGTTTGGTAAATTCTTATTTGTAGTTGACTCAAATTTATTTAAATTTTAAATTGCTTTAATTAGCCGGATTTAAAATTAGCGTAATTTATCTCATAATTAAATTTAGAAAATATTTGTGTTTATTTGAGATAAGTTTATTAATTAAATTTATTGATCTAAAATTCACAGCTATTTTGTATTTATCCTGCATCCAATATGTGTCATATCTTTTGCATTAAGTTGAATATTTTATTTTGTATTTCATTAAGAGTCTGATAGTGTTCATTTTTATTACTTATTTCATATATCACTATGAACTTTCACATGTCCCATCAACTCTGTTCTAATCATATTAGTAATGATTCCTCGTATTCCTACTATCCATACACACATCAACGAGATTTGTGAATAGTAATAAAAAGCACCCTAATTTTGATGACAGAAAGTGTGTTCGTATAGATGATGTTCATATTATTGAGGACCATGATAAGTTAGAAGTCACAGATATACAACATATTGAGGGTGACATCATATCTGTGACAACTACCAACAAGAAATATTTGTCTGAAAATGAGTCACTAAAGAAAAGTAGGAAGAAAAAAAAGAAGAAAGAAAAACCAATGGAGTGGACATAGGTACAATGATTAGGTTCTTATTAAAGTATCCAAAAGTTGGTCTGTCAAGTTCTCTAGTTATTTCCAAAAAATTCTCTAGCACATGTTAGGTAGCACGTGCATTTACACTGCTATCTATTATTTATATGTTTATAATAAATCGAGTCTTAAAAGTACTTAGATTTTTCTTTAGTGAATCTACATGCAATTAATTGTTTTATTTTATAACATATTAGAGAGATGCTTTTGAGTCAAATAAATAGCTGCATTTTCATTTACATATTGAGATCAATAAATTTAAGAGAAAATTATAGCATATAAGTACCAAATTTTTTGAAAATAATTATGTAATAATTTAAGTAAATTTTAAAATTTTGAAGAAAGCTAATTTAAAATTTTAAATGAGAATGGCTCGATTGATTAAATTATCGTTTTATCATACTTTGAGGCTTTTCATACATTCAGTATTTCAAATTTGGCAATTTTCAGGACCCAGTAACAATACCCAGTGAGGTTTAGCTTTTTAGATTTTTATCCATGCAAACCCACACTTGAGAGTCCATTAATCAAATCTACTTCAAATCAAAAGCAGAATGAATAATTCTTGATAATTTGATGATTTTTATTTGAAATCAAAATACCTATGACATTTAACTTGGTGGATATATATATATATATCTTTTCTAGGTGATTTGAAGATACTGATGGAAGAGCCATCATAGATTGATTTGATCACTAGAAGTTCAAATTAATGGAGACCCCATGGAGAGATGCCATAGCAAAATTAGACCCTACTCGACAGGGTCGAGTTCTTCCCACCCTGAGAGAACTGATGTGGACATCCGGATAATGAACGGTCTAAATTAGATCTCATAGCTTGTTTTTTATGGATTATATAGATTATTAATATATACTTTTTTTAAAATTTAAATTGATTAGATTTATCCAAATTAAGTTTTATATAAATTTATTTAATCATATTAGATAATACCGTTTAAATGAATAAAATTAATTAATTTAAATTAGCTAATCTTATCTCATTTAGATAATTATTTAGAGTCAAGTTATTTATTTTTTCTTACTTTTATTTTAATTTATTTTCTTATAAATAAGCCGAAATTTATACATATTTAGTAGAATGGGTTAGCGAGTGAAAACTTAGCACAATAGTGAAGTTGAAAAGTTTCATTTCATTGGCCTAAAGCATGTGGTAATCATGTAAAAAAGTTGTGGAATTTAGCGTCTACAAGGTATAGGTTCGAACTATAAGAGGAATCTTTGGCATAATAATGAAGTTGAAATTTTCAATATTAATATAATTCAAGATAATCATATTGAAAAGTTTAAAACATCAACTAGTAGGTGCTTTTTAAAAGCTATAAGGCAAACCTTTACGGACGGTGTTAACAATCTATATGCTGAGGCAATTGAATTTGCAGGTTTGTGTGACTTCTCCAATGTTTCTTCACTATCATCGCATTCAAGATCTCCATCTTCGTTTGAATTAAGCAAAAGAGGTTGACGGGTTCCATCTTCTACCTCTGCTTGATTATCTCCTGAAGTTCAAGATAAAGAAGAGTTTTGTAAAGAATGAAAGACATTTTTTCACATATCTATATAATTTAAAAGCAATATAAAACTTTTTTTTTATCTAATACCAAGTTAAATCGGTTCAAATATTTTTACCGCAGGTTTATGAGGGGAAAAATTGTGTTATCATACAAAACATAAAACCTCATTTGACATAATTCATCCGAATTGAAATCTCTTCACTTACATATTCCTATAGTCATAGAGCAACGAAGTTTGTATCTGATTACCACTTGCTAAGCAAAGTTACTATAATAAGCAGTATCAAAAGAATAAATAAAATTTAACCAAGATTCAGCTTAATTACCGGAATTAACATTTTGATGAAGATGGCTTCTATCGTCATGAGATGGCTCTTTAAATGAAAGCCATAACCATAACAAATAAAAAAGCCAAGATATCGCCATTACCCATCCTGGTAAGGTATTTCGGTTGAATGTTATGCTGTAAATTTTAAATCTTGTTTGAAGTAATCCAGCAAGAGCAGGTCCACAAGCCATTCCAAGAGCACTTGCACTAACAAAAGCAGCAGAAGCCTTCATACGTATTTTCAGGGGCACACAATCACTAATATAACGGCGATTAACAGCTCTTGCAGAACCCAACCTGCTTGGAAGAAACGATATTGTAAGATACAAGACCCATAATAATAGTCAAAAGAAAACCTGAGTAATCATATAAACATTACTCAAAGTTAACAAGCCATTAAATATGTGGTATTAATGCTTTACATATAAACAGAAAATTATTGAAACTCATAAAAGATTCTTTGATTAAGCTTTTGCAGTATATTGATTAAACAAGGTATGAAACAAGTCAAGGATTTAATTGTGAGAGGAAGCCTCACAGCTTTCACCAACATTAACACTCAATACAATTTAGAGTTTGGTTCAATTTTATCTAGATATCAATGTCATCTAAATGTCTATATTATCTTTAAGTTATTTGTTTGATTCATTGTCATTATATTAATAGATGATAATAGAAAATAAATCCTTCCTCACCTATTGTAATTAAGGCGGCATCTAGATGTCATTTTATAATGACAACTTTATAAATTTTTATAATATTATCCAAATATATCATCAAACCATACAATCAATTTCTCCAAATAACATGATTAACATCACAACAACATTGAAATAAACACCTCCTTAAACAAAATGAATGATAGAACTACTTGCAGGAAAGTGATTGATAAATACTCAGCTCAAATAATACATATGTCAGAAGCATCACAAAAGTCAAATGACATGATAAATAGGGTAAATAGTATATAGCACCCTATAGTTTAATCCTATGTGCAGTTCGGCTCCTTAGGTTTTCAAAATAGTCCAATAGATCCCTCAAGTTTATGAATAAATGTTGCTAGGTACTTTCTTTAATGAAAACTGTAAAAGATAACGCCGCTTTGAGATTATGATGCGTAGCACCCTCAATTACCATCTAAAAATTCTAATGTCAATGGACTAGCCCTATCCAAACTCTCATTTCCTTTTGTTTCTAACCATTTAACCTGCAATCAGGAAAATGAAGATATAATCAGAAAGTAATAAAAGGGTTTAGAGAGTAGTTTATGGAGATTTTAGACGGTAACTAAAGGCGTAGGGCACCATAATGTCAATGGCATCATCTTTAATGGTTCTTGTAAAGAAAGGGACTAGATGCATCTATTCATAAACTTGGAAATGTAGGGGATCTACTTGCACATAAGGCCAAAAAAGATAGACAATCTGCTATTTACCCTAATAAATATAACAATCCCTACAAATAGTAATTAGATTGGATATATCTAGAAAGAAGTAATCTTTTAAAAACATGTGTATGAGGTTAAACCAAACTAGCTAAAGAACATCCACACAAAAAAGAAACACAAAAATAATCTAACAAAAATATTTTACATGTTGAATAATATGCCTAATCAATAAAACAAGTATATAAATTACACGAAAAAAAGGTAATTAATATCCAACTTTCGAGATTTCAAGTTAAAATTTTACTCACCCACATAAAAGGCGACCAATGAGAAGAACTGGTAGAGAGCGAACATCATACGCCATCGCATAGAACGTATTTCCAATTAAAAGCATGATACTGCTGAAAACAAGAGGCTTGAAATATGATCTATTGGACCATGCACTAAAATATACGGAAGAAAATACTTGGGCAACAGCCATGGACCCAATAATTACACCACATACTGTTGCTGCAGCTCCAAGGCTTAATGCATAATCATCTGCAGTGGGAACAATTATGTATGTATTGACCATGTATAAAAAGGTGTTCGCAAGATTCAGTAGAAGAGACATAAAATTGAATCTTCCATCATCAACACTGTCTTCTTCTGAGCTGGGTATAGCTTCATGGATGATAAGGGACCGTTGTCCCAAAAATTGGAGAAAATTAGTTGAATGTGTCAACTTGTCCACGGATGAATTTATCAAGTCTATGATTGGATCCTAAAAAGAACAATACTTGATATTAGCTTAATTAACCAAATTGAACATCCCAAGAAAAAATAGACCAAAGAGAACCTTTAGAGCAATCGATGGATCATCATAAATAGATAAGTAGCTCCCTCTCCGGTCTTGAAGATATGCAAGATTACGAGATAAAGCACCTACCACTGCCCCAATACCCTGATCAGAATAAAAACCATTAAGGAAAACATAATTGTTATAATCAATTCTATGCTTAAAAATCATACTGAAACATACAACAACAACAAACTAAGCCTTTATCTCATTATGTAGAGTCGGCTACATAAATTTTTTGTTTTCATTGCACTACATCAAATAACAAATCTTTATGATAATTTCTTGCCATATCTTTCTCTCCTTCATTTTACATAAGTAAGATCCAATAATCTAACTTTTTTTACTGGAGATTCTATCAGCCTATAATTTATATGCCTAAATTTTATAAGTCGACTCTCTTCGAGCTTATCTTCAATTAAAGTCATTCCAACATTCTCGCAAATACACTTATTTCTCATTGTAACCTTTTACGTATACATGCTTATCCACATTAACATCTTCATTTCTGTAACACTTATCTTATTTGTGTGTTTCTGCTTTATAAGCCAACACTCAATACTATGTAGCATCGCTGACCTTACAATTATTTTATAAAATTTACTTTTAAGTTTGAGTAAAATTTTTCTATCACATAATTTGCCAGATGCATTCCTCCACTTTATCCATTCTACTTGGATCCTACTAATAATATCACAATCTATTTCACTGTTATTCTATATGATTAACACAAGATATCTAAACTGTTTGCCTTTTATAGTAATTTGATCATCAATTATCATCTCCCACTATAAGTGCTTTTTTCTTGACTAAAATTGTAATACGTATATTCAGTTTTTGATCTACTAAGATGAATACCTTTATATTCTTATCTATTTCTCCATAACTGAAAACATATCTCGAAATAAAATTTCTCATCCAAGAAATTTAGGAGATAAACAAAGTGAGAGCCTTGAGGAATGATAATGACATCACCTATCCTCTAAAGGCCTCACTTTTTATAAACCCCATTTAGTTGAAGGAAAACAATATAAAATCACCAAATTGCTGGTGAATTTTTTTATTGAATGTCAAATTACCAATTATGCAAAAATATTCCTGGATGACACTATTCTATTAGGAAATCGACTCTTGCTGATAGCAAATCTCAAGAGAAAACCCACAGAAAAGTAACAAAAACTTAATCAAAACCACAAGCGATGCGAGAAAACCACATGCAAATCACAAAAAAATAGATAAAAAAATAAGAACACACCAGGATTTACATAAAAAACACTATATCGGGGGAAAACCTCAGCCATACTAGGAGAAAACAACAACATTCTTGCAAGAGTCTCCAGAGAGAACACAAAAGATCTCAATCACACCTTATTTAAATCTAGAATAGCCTCCAAGATCAAATCTCAATTAGGGTAAGGCGTACAAAATATATTTATAAAAGAGAACTAATAACAAACTTTGACCAAGACAATAGGCCACAAATCTCGCTGCATTGAACTGTCCATTTGACAAAATTAGATAGTCTGATCACCAATCGAATGGTACAATGCTTGTCCGATCCAACAATCTATTTTTCTTTGGTGTTTGTTCCGGCATTTTAAAGCCACAATGGATGGTCCATTCTGGATTTGATGGCTTGATTCTAAAAACAAATGGTTCATTCTTCAATTGTTTTCTCCCATTCGTTTACCCATCCACCTGACAAATTCCTTGCCTTGTCCACCTCAATGCACATGCTGTAGAAGATCTAGGCTCCACACCTCATTAATCTCCCACTTAAACACTGATCTTCAACATACACATCTAGTACTCACTTTTGAAGCCAACTTCTTCATCAATCTTCATCCTCCTTCCCGACATGACATCGCCATTACATCAATCAGTATGGAGTCCAACTTAGGCATTCCACAGCCTCAACTTTTATGTAGTAACTAGCACATCGATTGGTTTTTAGTATTGAGGATTTTTGTTAGTGACAGTCTCTTACATCAATCAAACAATTCAAATAAATGTGCTTTGTATTTGAATAAAACACTAGGTTAAGAGCTAGACAAATAATACTTTGATTGTAACTGTAATACTGTCATTCTATTCCTTGCTAATCTCCTTTAAAAACTCCCCAACAACAACATTTCCTCCGGAAACCAAATATAAATAATAGAAAAGTACATAAGAAAAGATCACACCAGAATTTATGTGAAAAATCCCAAATCGGGGTAACATCTCAACATCACCCTCTCAAACCTTAGAATGGACTGCAAGATCAAATCTTAATTAAACTTAATCATATATAAGTTATTTATAAGGGACTAATATAGGACTACAAATCTTGGCACATTAGACTGTCCATTCGACAAGATCGGACGATCTGATTGCCTATCAAACAATATGATGTCCGCACAATCTAGAAATCTATTTTTCTATGTCATTCATTCAAGTGTTATAAAGCCACAATAGATAATTTGTATCCCAAAAACAAGCAGTTTGTATCCCAAAAATAGACAATTTGTATCCTAGAAATAGACTGTCTATATCCCAGAAATAGATAATCTATTCTTCAGTAGTTTTCTCTTATTTATTTAGTCATCCACCCGACCAACTTCTTGTCTTGTTGAACTTGATGTGCATGTTGTAGAAGACCCGAACTCCACACTCCCATCATATTCTAGGAAAGAAAATGAGGCTAAACTAGCTGCACTGCAAACTCTATTAGGTGCATCATTTCGACTTCATGTCCAACCAAATGTGCTGATGGGCTACATATAACATAATTCCTATAATCACATAAAATAAAATCTTTGGAAAGTATGAAGTAATATATAACCACCGATAGTAATAACAAAGCCTCATAGTTTAAAATAATTGCGGTCAGCTGCATGAACCTTTCTTCTCCAATTCTATTTTCATCAGACACCCATTGATTAGATAACCAAAAAAAAATCCACATCATAAGAAGTGATATTTTATGTTGGTTATCAACCTACCACAACCATTCTCTTTTATCTTTGCTATTGTTTTATGAAGTAGTATAACATGAATTTCAAATCTCAGGTCTAGAACAATAACTAAGAAGTGTAGTTATTACCACATGTTTAAAAACCTGTTGTAGCTGAGAATAAGGATGATTTGATCTGGTAGTAACATAGTAACTTGTGAATGTGTGTCCCATGCGTTTGTCAAACTTCTTCAAGATTTTACGAATCCCAGTAGCATTGGCATCAATAAATCTAAGCAGTTTTAAAAGGTCTTGTCCCACTTCTCTATAACCTTCTCGTAATTCATATACAAGTGCTATATCTGGTTGTTCTAAAAGGGATATACGTTTCCCTCCCAATGCTTGAATTCTACTTGCGAGAATCCCTTGCTGTTCTAACAGAAAAAGGACAGTCTTTTCAATCTGCAAAATGGTAAAAAAAAAATTAGAACATTCTCTTATGGTTTTACTATAAGAAAATCAAAAGGAGATCACGCAAAATATTCAAAATAGGCTTTTACTAACAATATATGATGCAATAGCATTCAAAGGAGAAAACCCGTAACAAATACAATGAATAAATCTGGAAAATTATATTCTCGGCATCATCATGAGGTCAACACAGCTTAGCTTCAGGATTAAGTTTCTCTTCAATCAACAAAATTTGTCCCAATCAACCATGCCCTTCACCACCATTTAAACTGTGGAAAAGTTTTCAAAATTTACTGTGCCAACTGAAGTAATTTTTCAAGACAGGAAGTTAACAGTGTTAGCAGTAATATACTTCAATGAGTTGGACCTACAAGGTAGTGACATGAGATTGACAAGAAGTTAAGGACAAGAAACATTCAGTCAAAGAATCCAGGCAAACTTTCTGAATTGCAAGGATCTAAACTTAACATGATATTTTTAAATTCCAAGTAAAGCCAGCTGAAGTTTCAATGCAAGTACGCATGCTTTGTACTTATCATATAAAAGATGCAAGAAAAACTAGATGCCATGACATAATTGAATGAATGGCATGGAACTTCCTACCATACCTGATCATCAAGGATCCTTGAAAACTCTTTTAGAACTTGATGTTTATCTTTTCCACCCTGCTTAGTTTGTTGAGCGTACTGCTTGACTCTTTTCTTCATTAGCTTGTAATTGATGTAGTATCTAGGAATTTGAGATAGAATTGAATGTAGGCATCCATACAAAATTAATGTCACATAAGAAAACGCATAAAATGTTCAAGCTCCACTTGACAGGGTAAATAAGGTGGAAAAGAAAATATCCATTATGCCTTCTACAGGGGCAACTCTCAGAACAGTCCAATCAGGAAATTTGGCAGCTTGAATCATCTTTTTCCCAAAAAACATGGGAAGAAAACTCAAGAAATTAGAACAAGGTGTAAATATGAATCACATGATTTAGGAAAAAAACCGATACACATAAACGCTACATCTCAAGAGCCTTATTGGCCATGCTTTTCTTTTCTTCCACAGAATACAGGAATTGTAAAAATAACTTACAGAACAAAACTATAGGCCGAATGCAACAATATTCTAATATCAAATACTAATACTAGGCAAAATAGATGGCATGCAACAGTAACCATAAAATTAAACAAATATCAACTAGATGAGTTATAATAGTTGATTTTATAATGTTTCACTATGTTTTCCTCACTCTAGTGGACAAGATTGATATGATAACCCTTGGAACATCTTCACCAACCTCAAGCCTAAAGTTTATCCTTTATCCTTGGAAAAGAAATCAGCCTTTTTCCTGAACAAATAAAGTTGAACAAGCTAAAAAAATAAACACTGGAGCATACCTATTCCATTCAGGGAATTGGTCGGCCATTAGCCTTTTTCCAAAATTTACCATTTTCACGTTTGAATTTATGAATCTGTAAGAAAGATTAGCAAGCAGTGGAATAAGAAATAAAGATGTTGGCTTCAGGAAAACATCACTTTATGTCATTGAAAAGGTATATAAATGAGGAGAATTGCATTATCTTATTAGCATGTAATGGACACTTAATGGAACTTCTGTTAAATTGTGAGCTCACAATGTCATATGTTGAAAACTATATTCTAATAGTAGCCCATTTTACAGTGCTTACCAACTAAAACATGTTCATTTAGGAAGCATGGACACGACACTAGAACAAGAGGATACAACACGACACGACGCACTGACACGACAACTTCCCAAATTGCAAGACGCAGACACGATAAAACGTACTAAATAATATAATAAATAATTATATGATTATATGATTTACTATAGTTTTTGTTTAATATTATAAAAACACAAGAAGCACGGATATGACACGGACACACAGCACAACAGAACACATTGAGATGTAAAGAAGTATCCATGCTTCCTTAATGTTCACCCCTATATCAGTTCCAGTTTCTTCCAATATTTCCCCATATTTTATGGTAGAACTTATAGTTCTAATAAGCTTTATCATATCTCTCTGCTGATATAGCTACCTAATAAGAAGCAACGCGCAACAAAAGAAAATGGTTAGAGCGTAAACATGTATGTATATCTTCACCTCCTAGAATGCTGTATTCTTTTCTATAGAGTAACATTGTTTCAGAAACCCCATTCATGTTTTCTATGCAAAAAAAATGAAGCACTATGCATTACATTGTGAAACTAAATTCTAATAAGCTATATCATTTCCCTCTGTTTACTGATATGACTACCTAATAAGAATCAAAGCTTAAAAAAAAGGATAATTTACTGGGTAGCCCAAACAGGTACATGAATTCCGCTTCCAAGGAAAATTTTTCTAATACATCCTCGCCCGCGAGAATGCTGCATTCTTTACCATCCATTATCTTATGAAACTTTCAAATGCTCAAATGCCAGATCAACATCATACCAGAAAGCAGAATCAGCTAGAGAAAGAACAAAATCCTATACCTGAGAGGACTCGATGCGTAGGAAAACCTAGGCAATTCCAAAAAATAGTGATCATAAGATCTCAGAACGAGAGAGAGAGGGAGGGAGGGAGTGAGAGAGAGAGAGAGAGAGCTGCTCCAAACCAGGAGGGATCGATCCTACGCGAAGCGGTCAAGGAGAAAATCTCCGATGTTTCCGCTGAAGCGGAACGAGCGGAGGCCAGACGGCGGGAGAGCAGCGCCGGCCCGTCGACAGCCTGCTCTTTATACTGGGGAAGAGGACGAATCGAGTTAGAGCGAGTTCAGCTCCACGCAAAATTCAATTTGAATTTTATTTCATTTGAAATTGTATTAATTAGTTATCTTAATTGTATGTCATTTGACATCTCTCGTTTAATTCTCAAAAAAATAAATATTTATATATACTATCTCATATTTAAAATATATAATTATAAATTATATTTTTTTATTAAAATTTAAAGCGATTTTAATTCAATATTATTTAGATATTATATCATATTATTTAAAAATAATTATTATTTAATTTAATGATATTTATAAATAATTTTATATAATATTATTAATTAAAAGATAATATAATATCAAAATAACAACAAAATAAACGTCACTTTAAGTAAATTTTAAAGTTTAAATAGATTTCAAAATCAATTGTAAACATAATTAACAGCTTATATAAACATTAATATTTTTTATTAATAATTAATTAATTTCGAATTATATTTAATTCATAAATAAGTATATACTATTAGATAACATATAATAAATGATCTGTTATAATAATAGACTATTTGATAGGCCAAACTGGGCCCTGGCAGCCTATCTGGCTGTTTGGCCTCAATATTGTTTGAAGGTTCACTCGTCTGCGTGCCTCCTACTAATATATGCCATTTATTAGGACGCGATAATTTCTGGTAAATAAGCCAATAGGTTATTGAATCCAAGAGCCGAGTAGGAAACTAGGAATGATAGCTGCAGGCATTAACGGTCGCGATCTCGTCGTTTCGAAATTATCCGGCCAAGCAATCGTCCGATGCTTTCGGGACCTTTGGCGGTACGTTGGCCCTTGGCCGATAAGAATCTCCTGGTTTCGGTTCGTGTGCCGGGGTAGCGATGATGTGACCGTTTTGGACGATACGATACGAGGAGCTGATATGTGGGGTCCACCCACGGGGATAGCTCACCACACAGAAGAATCAGGATGGGCCGTGGCGACGCCTTAAGCCTGTTTGGCAATCGACTAAAAATTATAGTTAAAATTACTCATAATTAAAATCTTAAATTTATTTTAAAAAAATTTAAAAAATTATTTTATATCTCATCTCACACAAATTCTAATATTAAACAATCACTTTATTTCACATCCAACACAATTCTCAATATATCAATCAATTTTATTTCACATCCTACACAATTTTTAATATAACTAATTTACTTTATTTCACATCATACATATTTTTCAAAAATGACTAAAAATTCCAACCAAACCTTCTTTTTTTTTCTTATTACCAAATAGAGTTTAGGAAATTAATTTGGATCATTTTAAATCTCGTAAAATTACATATTTTATATAGTTAACTTTTTCTCCATAAAAAAGATAGTTAAATTATTTAAATATTCACATAAAAATTATTTAAAAATTTAAATATTACAATTCCATTCAAATATATATTACTTTAAATTCAATTTTTTTTAAAAATAATATAAAATTATATGTAAGTAACGTTCAAAAATTTAAATGATTATATGAGTACATATCTTAAATTTTTAAAAATAAAAAATCCTAAAACTGTTTATTTATATATTAATTATTGAAATCTTATATTAATTGTAAATATTACCATATTATTTGTATATTTCATAAAATTGATATTTATATGTAATATTTTATTTGTATTTATATATATATCATATTATGGTTTTTTCGAGAATTTTTTTTACCCAACATAAATTTTAACTATAAAAATTAGCCTTATTTCACATTTAACACAACTACGAATATTAGAATTGAAAGTATTTTATATCTTACTTACTTTTTAAAATTAAAATAAATTTTTTTTTCATTAAATTTAAAAAATAAAAAAAAAATCTTGTTTCTAAAAACAAGCTCAAAGGCCTTTTTGGCCTCTGGATAGTTTTAGTCTAACAGCAAAATGATCTGCAATTAAAATAATAATAATATAAACAATTAATTTTTTATTAAATTTTAATATAAAATTTTTATTCTATTTTATATATTTAATTATTTTTAATAAAATTATCAATTTTATTAAAAATAATCTGAAATAAAACAAAAAAAATTTATATTAAATTTTATATAAATTTTTTTTTTATTTATTATTTTTAATCTAATTTTATTTTAATTTTGGGCAGGACAAAATAATCTTAGAATCAAACCAACCAAAAGATCCTGATTTCTCGTTTGGTTCGAGGCGAGTTTTTGCCCAACACAAATTTTACCTATAAAAATCAACTTTATTTCACATCTAATACATATACTAATATTAAAATTAAAAGTATTTCACATCTTATATACTTTTTAATAGTAAAATAATTTTTTTCTTTCATTAAATTTAAAAAATAAAAATAATTTTTTTTCATGTCTAAAAAAAGACTCGAATCAAATGAGACAAGCTACCACCATTTGATGGAGAGGTAGAAGAGTTATACTTAGAGTCACATTTAAATTTTGGCATTAAACTAATTAGGAACTAACAAAAAATAAAAAATAATAATTTTTTTGAAACAATTTAAAAATATAGACTACCGTGAAAAAGAACATCTAAAAGTTTGTATGATGGAAATATAGAAAAATATTACTGGTTTAAAGTTTAGAATTTGCTAAAGATGTTACTCTAAATTATCAAAATATTTTAATTAAATTATCATATTTTTCTCATTAGATTAGAAAGAATGAATCTTATTTTAATAATATAAAATAATTAATTAACTTATAAGCAATAGGAGCGCATAAATAATTGCAAAAAAGACGAAAGTTAGAAGTCAACACGTGCTGGATTCTCCACAATCTCCCAAACCGAAGCAAGACAATTGACAAATCATGCCGGCCATTCTGGCCATGTGGCCATTCCTTACAGAGCCAAGACTGGTCAACTTTAAAATGATTGATATTACATTTAAAAATTGTCTTAAAATAGTTATTTAATTTAATATTATATTATATTATTTTAATATTATTTTATTTTATTTTATTGCTCAATTATTAAACCATAAAATAAGAACATTTTCTAGGTTTTTTGTATTTTATATATTTGGATCATTAGTTTTCATCTTATTTGTAATAATTAAAAGCAAAAAAATCAAAAAAAAAACTATTAAACATTTTGATTCTAAAAAATTAAAAATTTTGTATGGAAATTAAAATTGATATGATTATCACCATGAAATTCATTTAACTCAAAATCAATTCTATATATACAATTATTTTGCATATTTATTATGTACAAATGTAAACTTCAGTTACAAAATGAGGCATAAATATATAGATAATTAGATATAAATAATTAATTATTAGTGAATATATTACATATGTAATGTGTAAAAATTAATTATATTTTAATTGATTAGAAGTAAAATATATTTAAAAGTAAAAAATGGATGAAAAGTAATAGTTAAAACGCACCCAAAGATGATTTTTTAAATTTAGTTTTTTTAATTAACTAATTAATAATATAAGAATGATTAAGAAAAGCGTTAGGCGCGGGCGACTTCCGTCTTCTTCTGTGACTTCTTTTTAAAAATAAAAAAAATAAAAAATTTAATTTAATTTAACTATATAAAATGAATTTTTATAAATAATTTTGTATTAATATAATTATATTACATAAATTTCAATTAGGCAATAAAAAATATTTAAAGTGAAGTAGAAGGAATAAATTGAAGAAAATTCTCAAAAATTGAAACATTATTTCTTCTCTTCAAATATCATTTTTGTTTAATAATAAATTATAATTTATTAATAATAAATTATAATTTCTTATTGCTATCTTAGTACACTACTTTACTTTTCATTTATGAAATAGATGCTCAAAAAATATCTTCAATTTGGTGATATGGATTAAATATTTATAAAATAATTAACAAGAATATTTTGTCACAAAAGTCGCCAACTCTCGGGCGACTTCTAAGTTATTTTTTAAAAAAAATAAATATTTTTTGAAAAATATTACTTTAAAAATTCATAAATAAGAAAATAAAAATAATTATAAAAAATAAATTAATAATAATTTAAAATTATAAGAAATAAATTTATTAATTATAAATTAAACAAATCCTATCACACTCATTAAAAATTTAACTAACTAATAAAAATTTGTAATTAAAGTTATCTCTACCACGTCCAGTATCCGTAACTAATGAGCGTGACAGAATTTGTTTAATTTAATTGACGACTTTTGTGACACAAAATATTCTTGTTAATTATTTTGTAAATATTTAATCTCATTTCACCAAATTGAAGATGTCCTTAGTGCATCTCTTTTATAAATAAAAAACATAGTAGTGTACTAAGGTAGCAACAAGAAATTATAATTTATTATTAAATAATAAGTTCTGATATGCCAGTTCTTTTCTTAAACAAAAATAATATTTGAAGAGAAGAAATAATATTTTAATTTTGGAGAATTTTCTTCGCTTAACAAATAAGTTTTTTTTTCTACTTCACTTTGAATATTTTGATTGCTTAATTGAAATTTATATAATATAATTATATTAATACAAAATTATTTATAAAAATTTATGTTTATATAAGTAAATTAAATTTTTTAATTTTTTTTAAAAAGAAGTCGCCCGAGCGCGGACGACTTTTGTTGAGCTTTCTGTTAACTAAAAGGTAGCCCTAATGTTGTCTGAAACATGCTCACTTTATTAATTTTTTCTTAATCATATTTATATTATTAATTAATTAAAAAAATCATCACACCCAAACTGGACTAATGCGGGAGACAGGCGATGAGGAATATTTAAGCCCTAAAAAAAATAGGGCAAATTACACCCAAAATTTTGAGTTTAATGCTTAATATTGTACAGATCTAGTTTTTAAAATTAACATCAGGGTCCCTGAGGTTTAATAAATTATCAAATGGGTCTTTTTTTATTATTAAAATTTTTTAAAATTACCGTTTTACCCCTGTCATTCTCTATCTCCTCCTGATCCGACGCGGCCGCGGGCGGTCTGGTTGCCGCACCGCACGGCGTGTCCTTCTGCCGCCACACAGCAAGCGCGAGTGCGCCGGATCGGGAGGGGAGAGAGATTGACAGGAGTAAAACGGTAATTTTAAAAAAATTTAATCATAAAAAAAGTAAAAAAAAAAGATAAATTTGATAATTTATTAAAACTCAGGGACTCTGATGTTATAATTTTAAAAACATAAATTTATGCGTTAATCTCAGAGATTTGGGCATAATTTGCCCAAAAATATATATATTAAACTTAAAGATCTAAGCGTAATTTGTCCAAAAACCAATTTGGTGGGGTTGGCTCAATCAAAGCTGTAAAGCGAGTGATGTCAAATTTGACAACATATAAAATTAGATACCCCAATAATTGGAAAGCTACGCGAAGTGGATGGAGGGCGGTAGATGGCAAAAAGTACTTAGAAAGTTGAGGGTCTTTTTGTAATATCCAAAATTAAGAATTAGGTTTTTATTTACTTTGATAAAAATTAAATAATGAAAATAAAAACAATCATTGAAGCAATTTAAAAGTATGGTAAATATCATTAATGTATGTAAGATTTGAATTAATATCGAGTAGATAGACAATTATGTTATTTTTACTTAATTTAATTTTTATTTCATATTTTAAATAAATTTTTTATTTAAATTAAATATTTAAATATAAAATAAATAAAAATACCATCCATCTTCCACATCTCAAGCAGAGTTAGCATCTCAACTGACCACCACCTATAATTAAATAAATAATTTTTTAACCTCAGTGATTTGAATATTTATTTTAAAAAATATTATTGTCTTACATATAATTTAATAATTAAATAATTATAAATTTCTAGCTAAAAGCAGCATAGAAGAGGAGGTTATTTCAGTCTTGAAGAGATAAGAAGGAGGTTATTTCAGTCTCGATAAGGAGGTTATTTTCAAGTAAGTTCATTTTCTACTGAGATAAAAGAACATTACTGTTTAATTTAAATTTGAGTTTAATAAAATTTCTATAAGTTGAGTTTTAATCAATTTAAGTCTGTTTATTTGTAAGGTTAAATTTAATAAGATTAAAATTAAATTTAGATAGAAATACTTTTTTAATAAAAATTGTGAATGATGTGAAATAAAGTTAGTTATTATGTTGAGATATGTGAAAGATATGATATAAAATTAATTATTACGTTGAAATATGTGAGAAATGTAATATAAGTTAATTATTATTTTAGTAATATATGTAGGATGTGAAATAAAATTTATTTTTAATATTAAATTTTATATATGATGTGATATGACTGGTTAAAATTAAACCAGGTTAATTTTTAACTTCAAAATAAACGGAGCCTTTAAAGCTACTTTTTTTACATTTATCTATTTGAAGATCACTGTTTGCTTTATTTGTGTATTAACGAAACAATTGCCAATTCTGTGTCGTATCAAATATTATTATTATTATTATTATTATTTTATTTTTATTTTTATTATATATGTGTATATGAGTTTGTAATAACTAGTGTATATGAGTACTTTAAATTTTTTTTAGGTGATTTTTATTCAAATTTGTAAACCAAATTTCTTTTTTATTTCTCATTATAGCTATTATATTAAGATGGGCATCCAAGATTTAAAATTAGTAAAGAACAAAATCATAAATCAATGTTGAAAGTTTCAACTGAAATATCAAAAATTATTAATTAAAATTTGAATCGATTTTAACGCAAATCGAATTTGAATCTAAACTTAGCTTAAATTAAACTCTGATAAACTTTCCCTCATCCAAAATCTTGCATAAAATCAAGAAAAAAAAAAAACACCATCAAAATGTGGAAAGCATGCACAATTTTCTTGGTTAAAATTTAAAATTGAAAATTTCAATTATAAAATTTAATTTTATTTTATATTCAACATAAATATAAATATTAGAATTGAAAATATTTCACATTTTATCCTAAAACTCTAAACCCTAAACCCCCTAACTCTAAACCATAAACTCCAAACAAGGTATCATACTAAGAAGCCAAAAATTTTAATAAAAAAAAAGGCCAAAAACTGCTCAGAATATAATATGTGAGCATTTCATGATATTTTCTGGCTAAGCTATGTACTAGAAATTATTCTTTAGATTGAATATATTTTTTGCGAAAGTACACCTTTTAATATTTTATTTTATATTTAAATTTGTTTTTGAAGTTCATCTGCTTATGTTGAAGAAATAAATCTGAGTTTCTCTCAACAAGATGAAAGTGCATTGAATTATATTGTTGTAGTAATTTATATTATAAATATGGACATATTTTTTAAATAAAATCGTAGAAAATAATTTACTAATAAGGGTTTAATTAGCTAGCTCTTTAGGTTGATTTATTGTATTTAAATGAATCAGAAAATATGTAGTTTATTGAAAAAACTGTGTAATGAAATAATTTATTGTAAGTTAATTATTATTATTATTATTATTGGCATGCTGCACAATCTGAGTTGGGCCTAATTATACATTAAAATAGGCCTATTATATAATGGGTTATTTACATTAGACTATAACTATAACTACACAAACCATGGAGGATATATTTGCTGCGTAACTTTAATTAATTTATCCTAATTTAACTGTAATAATATTTTATATAAAAATTTAATGATATTTAACTTATTTTACTTATTATTCGCTTTTTTTAATTTAATATGTTGTTAATAATTAATTGTCTTATGCTAAATTTTGATAATGAAATGTTTGATCTATCTTAGTTAATTAAAATTAACTAATAGAATTTTGGCTGCTGGAAGAATTCCTTATATATATATATATATTATTCTTATTTTTTGTTGCTAAGAATTCCTTATATAGTTGATTTTAACCATATCTCTTCCAAAGTTTTTCAGGATAAAAATGCATATTCTCATGACGAATTACATTTTTTTTTAAAATTAGCCCATGTGCTTGATCACTTAATGAAAAATGCATATTCTCGTGGCGAATTAATTACAAATCGGCACTTCTGTAAGTTAGATAAGAGAATTTGCACGGTCAGAAATTAAGTTGATAATTCGAAGACACACCACTATAATTTAAGTGAAAATTTTCCACAATCTTAATAAATAAGTCACGATTTATGTTCAAATCAGGTTTTCATATTTTGAATCAGTCATACTAACCTTGAGGCGATCAGACAGAATTAAGGGAATTCGAGAAACGATATAATAAGTGAACTAAATGTTTATAGTAAAGCATTTATCATAATAAAAAGTTTATAGTGAACTAAATGAATTAAATGATGCATAGTAAAAATGAGAAAAGTACAAAATAATAACTTAAAGCAGCATAGATATAATTATTTAGCTCACCATGAGCTTAGAAGATTAATTAGGATCCCAAGAGGGAAAGCTAACTTCAAAGGACTTCTCCCGTATCTCATGAATTTGTGAAGATGTAAAATAAAATTATTTAAAAAAAAAATTAATTTTTAAATGTTAACGTATACGTAAGATTAAAATAAAATAAAATAAAGTGAAAAATATGAATGTAAGATTTTAT
Source organism: Apostasia shenzhenica (assembly GCA_002786265.1). NCBI lineage: Eukaryota > Viridiplantae > Streptophyta > Magnoliopsida > Asparagales > Orchidaceae > Apostasia > Apostasia shenzhenica. The sequence continues at coordinate 2,083,511 of KZ451942.1, read as the reverse complement.
AATATTTTGAGTGTGCATAATTTAATTAACTAAGAATAAATAAATAATGTAGTATGTAGTTAATTATCAAAAAAATAATAATATGCCAGTTTATATTTATAGAATCAAAAACCATCAAGCCCGCCTATAAGCGTGCGCCACGCATGTGACCGGAGCCCACGCACATGCAGTACCATATATGCCATGCCTTTCATTCTATTTTTTTTTTATTTGATATTAATTTTTTTAATTGGTATAATTTTTTTTTATGTAAATACTTTTTTGTTTAATATAAAAATTTTTATTTGATATACTTAATACCTAGCAAAAAAAATCCTTTATACAAAACATAGAATTATCCATACTAAAGGAAAAAAAACTCCACACTTTCTAAATATTTATACCAAACAATAAACATATAAATCAAGTCAAAAAAAATTTAAAATATCATTTACTATACTACGCACATAAACAAAGCCATGCCAGCCTGCATAGCCGTGTGCTAATGAGTGACACCTGAATGACAATAATTTCACATAACCGAAGATTTTGATCTTATAATTCAATCACCTTTGTGTTATTTGAACCCGTTCAACTTTCAAATAACACTTATAAATATCTAAACTTAAAAGAAATTAGTCTCTATAATACAGCATAAGAGGGAAGTGACATAAGTATATATAATTAAATTTTTATATAATAAAAAATATTTATTTTCATTAAAATTAATTTTATTTCATATCCTATAAATTTTTCAAAATATAACTAATTTTATTTAAAATCATTCGTAAATTTCAAAACTAAAATATTACATTAAAAATTATCTTCTACTCCAGCTAACAATAACCTTACAAACAAATAGCACAAAAATGTCGAGTGAAATACAATTACTATCCAAAAATAATGTTGCTTTTGAATGATAAATTCTCAGCAAGTTTGCTGAAAAATAAATAGAATGTGATATATGAGAAAAGTTTCTCCCTTACAGAGCTACGGACCTAAAGCAAAACATACAAAGATACACGTCAATAGAGCAAACATTAAGTATGTAATCAAAATATTAAGTTAACAAACCTTCATATAGACATTATCAAAGTAAAATTACAAATATTCTCTTCGAATACAAAAAAAACAAATTGAATACTCACACAATTGCATGTATTCAGTTATAATAACTTATTATGCAATGAATCATACTCTAAATGCTTGTGCTCCCCTTGAATTCAACGTAATGCAATGAATTGCTGCAAAAATATCTATTCAACTCAAATTCATTCATATGTCACAAATCAGACCGTAAAATGGTCAATTCTCTTAAAATTGATCAATATACTTTAAATAGATGTGTAATTATAGGTATTACGTTAAAATGCAATAATGACCTAAAATTAGTGCTGAGCTGCACAAATCAATCGCTTTGAAGAGTGAATTTAGATTAACCAAAAGGTAACAATAAAAGAAATATTTGAATTCCTATGCAATTTCACCATCATTCATTCCCACTCAACAGTTGCCGGAGGCTTTGAAGTTATATCTTGGCAGACCCTGTTCACACCACGGACTTGGTTGCAGATCTTGCTAACCACATCCACTAGGAACTTGTGGTCAAAATAGTACCTGCATTTGAATAAATATCAAGGCATCACCAACATTATAGAAGCAAATCTCCAAAGTATAGAGATTATAAAGAGGATATTAACTGTTCCTTCTAATATTCAACATAATTCATAACACCAAGCATTCATATTGTAAGGCCTGGTTTGCTTCAGGATTATAGCAGATGAGCTCATATTTGAGAATAGGTCGCAAAGGATCACCAAGCACAACTCTTCGCAAGGCCATGCCTGAGGATTGTAAGGTTGTCACCTAAATTTAGGCGTAGACCAAGATGTATCATAGAAAGACAAAAAACAACTATGTAGCTCTCTTTCCTTGCATATCTGATCTTCTTCGCTTAAGTTCATCCTCCATAGAAAAGAGGACTGTTGTGTAACCTAGACTCTCTTCTACAATGGTGAGATCTCAAACTTGTGCTCTTCTCTGCTCCGTATATATAGCACGAATGGGGCAGCTATTTCGTCTTTAGAATGGCAGGTGCACATCACCGTCCAACATAGCCAAACCCGCACGACGACCTCACAAGTAGCTAACGTGGCCACACTTGCATAATTATCTGCAAATTTTTTAAATATTATAAAACACCTGTCCAATTCATTGAAGTAACTCAGGTAATGGACGAACAAGTATCTCCATCATTGTTAGAAACCTTTTCTAAAAACACCTTCCAGGATCACCTTAAAAAAAAAACATCTTTTCTTCAATTTTTTGATAAGAGCTTCTGTCTTCATCTTTTGAGCAAGTAACCTTCCTCGAGACTCCTTCGAGGATAACCTATCTGAGAGTCTTCCGTTCCCACTTGGCTTTTTAGTCATCACTTGCTGGTAAATCCTTAAGTGGGTAAAGCAGGATACCTTTGCTCTCATAAGGAGAGGTCCCCAATATAAATCATTTCAATATAACAAAGCCCCAATCCCAATCAGTCTGGGATAGGCTACATGGAGCTATTCTACATTCAACTCTTGTAAACAACAATCTACTAAGTGCAAGTCATTCAAGGTCATAATGACCATATCTAAAACCATACGTGAAATTCCCTTCCTCTCTCTAACATCATAATTTATATTCCTTAACATTATAAGGGCTTCTTCTCTAGATTGAGATAGACATGACCAAACCACTTTAAAAGGCCATCCAGCATCTTATAATATGTCCAATCAACTCTACATTATGGAAAATATCAATGATAAAGAAACTTCATGTGGTAATTGGCCACAGTGTTTGTGATTAAACTATGACTATAATTAAGAATGGGATCACACGATTGGAAAAGTTTGATGGTATTTGGTCCAATGAAAATAAAAATTTAATAAATTTAAGATTATAGTGGGATTAGAAAATCCCCAACAATTAACTCTTACTGAGCCTAAGGGCAGAAATAATTAATTCTTTGAGTGTCCAGAATATGTAATTATTGTTGATGGCAGTTTATACATGATTTCACACATTTTTTTAAGCAAAATAAACTTCTAAATTAGCCCCCAAAAAAAGAAATAAATTAAGCATCTCTAAACTCACCAGTCAGCAGTCATCCCATCCTCACTTGTAATTGCTCTAAGAACTACAGCATTAGCATGTGTTCGCTGGTCACCTTGAACCCCAACAGACCTCACTGGCAAGAATACAGCAAAAGCTTGCCAAATGATATCATAAAGGCCAGCATCCTTAATGGCCTGGATGAATATCTCATCAACCTGTCAAAATATTGAAGACGTGTCTTGAAACAAAAAGCATTTGTAGTAAAAGTATTTACCCAAAACCACACTAGAATTACTAATTCACACACATATTGAACATCTAAATCAGGAAATTTACAGTATACACATTCAAAATACAGTATACATATATCACACCATCACAATTATTTCACTATAATTGGGATATTCTAACATAGTACAATGAAATACACATTAAATATGAAAAATTTACATATATTGCACATTAGACTTGAATGTTTAGACATCAACAAAAACAACTAACAAGCCTTAATCCCTCTAGGCAGTTTGGCTACATGAATCCATTGTTTCAATGATATTCAATCAAATAACAACACCACAGTTAACTCCTAGTATGCAATGTCACTCCTAATATCTAAGATGACTCTTTGAGTTTATCTTTAATTAAAGTTATTCTAACCTTCTAACGAATATGCTCCTACCTTTCGTGCATGACTACCCAGCCACTTTAGAATTCTCATTTTGGTGACATTTATTTGTTTGTTTTTGCTTTATATGCCAACATTCAACACCAAATAACACCGCCAATTTTACTAACACGACATTTCTGAGTCACAAATCCAAGATAAGAAAAGCAGAGAATTGCGTTAGGTAGTCAATAGCTAAAGTAAAACTAGTCAAACAAATAAGATATGGATCCTTAAAAACTTCAATGTTTAGGCATGGCAAACAGAAAAGTTATTTTAAACATTGTGTTCAAATCTTAATAGTTACGTGATTTGAGTTTGTATAACAAATATTTTGTGATTTAGAGGTTGAGTATGTAATAAACAAATTTAGTGCGCATGTATGTAAATCCCTTTTCAATTACACCTGGTAATATATATGACAATAAAGAAGACCTACAAACCTCACGCAGAATATTCAAAGCATTTCCTTCTGTAACATCACCCAATACCCGTACAGCAAGTCCAGGTCCTGGGAAAGGATGCCTCTTCAAGAAAGATTCAGAGACATTAAGAATTTTTCCCAATCGCCGAACCTGAAATGTGGCAAAAAAATTAAGAAAGCAAGAAATGTCAAGTGAAAGGACATTTGAAGGGATTGATCAATTATTCGAATGAATTTAAGTGAAGTATCACATAAGAATTTGATGCTGGAAACTCTCTTTTCAATGACGACAAACTATTTAATAAAACGGACCTCATCTTTGAAAAGGAGCTTAAGAGGCTCAATCAACTTTAAATTCATTCTATGTGGAAGTCCCCCAACATTATGATGACTCTTAATTGTGTGGGAATGAGTCCTCCCACTTCCAGGTGGTGGACAAGACTCTATAACATCCGGATACAAAGTTCCTTGAAGCAAGAATGCAGGCCTCTTCCCCACTTTTGACTCGACCTTTGGAGCAAAATCTTCAAAAACACGGATAAATTCTTCCCCAATTATTTTTCTTTTTCTCTCCGGATCTTTAACGCCTTTGAGCTTCTTAAGAAATTGCTCAGAGGCATCAGTGCAAGTAACAGGTAAATGCAGATCATTCTTAAAACATGCCATGACTCGCTCCCGCTCCTTAAACCTACATTATAATATTTTTTGTTCAGAAGACACAGAACTCGAACAAAATTGCATGAAAGCAAAAGATATTTTGCTAAATAAGAATAACAAAATCAAAATATTACATAAGGATTAAAGCATACCTTAATAGACCATTGTCGATGAAGAGACAATGAAGCCTGTCTCCAATAGCCTTGTGAACAAGCATTGCCGCAACCGTTGAATCTACCCCACCCGACAACCCACAGATCACGTGATCATCAGGTCCCACCAGACTCTTCACATATTTGATTTGTTCTTCAAGAACATCTTCCATTTTCCATTCAGCAGGTACCCCGCAAATATCAATAAGAAAATGTCTCAATAATTCCATTCCTTTTGGTGAGTGAGTCACCTGTATTGAGAAACAAATAATATGTTCTGCTGATTAACTCTACTAGCAAAAGAACGTTTATTGCTATAACAAATGAAAACTTCCTCATCCCTTAAAGCTTTTTAATGTAGATGAGCAAAGATCAAGATAAGAATTGAAAAGATAGTAAAATGGACGAATTTTTCATTGTTAATCTTTATTGAAGTGAACAATTTCAATGCCCAGTATAGCTATATTTCACAAATAAATTCATTTCCAACCTAAAAAGCAATGGTCAATCCTGTTATAAGATTATCATAGAAACATTATTCCATAAGAATTACCAACTAATAAACCTAGCAAAACTGAAAAAAAAAAAAAAGCTTCCTAAAGCCGTACTTCACAGATCAATGAATTCCGATTCTTAAATTTATGATTGTTTTTGTCACAGGATTGCTATAAAAAACAACACCATAAAAGAAATTTCAACAACAATCTAGCAAAACTGCAGAAATGCATCTTTTATTCTAAAAGTTTAAAATTTCCGGTCAAGCATTATCAAAAAGTTATCAAGGTTAAAGAGATTGAATCATTTCTTTTAGCTGAGAATCACCTCAGGGTGGTACTGAAGCCCATAGAACCTTTTGGATGGGTGCTCAATGGCCGCCACCGATCCCTGCACGCTACGCGCCACTACTTTGAATCCCTCCGGCAACCTAATAGCCTCATCACCATGACTCATCCACACCGTCTGATGCCCTCTGGAGGCTTCCGGCCCAAAGAACCCGCTTTCATCGACGACGGCGATCTCCATCTTCCCATACTCGTGCTTCACGCCGATCGAAACCTCTCCGCCAAGCTTCTGGACTAGGAGCTGCATCCCGTAGCAGATCCCCAGCACTGGCACGCCGTTCTCCTCGGCGTAATGGAGGAAACCGTCCGCGAACGAAGGGGCTCCGTCGGCATGGACGGAGTGGGGGCCGCCGGAGAGGATGATTACGCGGGGATTCAGGGCGGCGATTACGGCGAGGGGGCAGGTGCCATTGATGCAGACAGTGAGGATGGAGAGCTGACGAATCCGACGTGTGATGAGGTGGGTGTACTGGGAGCCGAAGTCAAGGATTAGCACGGGCTTCTCGCCGCCAGCGGCAGAGATATCAGAAAGAAGAGATTTTTCCATCTCAGTTTTAGGAAGAAGGGAGTAGGATTAGGGCTTTGGTTGCAGAGGACCTGCTAAAACCTTCTTTTCTTGTTATAAACCCTAACAAAATTTTAAAAAAATAAATAAATAACAATAGCTATGGTATTAACATTAAAAAAAAAAAAAAACAATATCTATGGTGGTATGATCCCTCCATAAGATTCCCATGCATTTATTTAATATATAAAAAATAGTAATATATATATATATATAAACCGACTCATATTTATGAATCAAATGAATCAGTTCAGTTCAGATCAAGTACAATTTTCAATTTATTGAAAACGATCAGTTTTGGTCTGTTCTTAATTCTATTGTTCCAGTAAACTAGAATCAACTCAAATTAAATAAATTATTAATTATTAAATATTATATAATTAATTAATTATACTTTTTAACGTAAGGATTAAATTTTTTTTTTATAAGTTGTAATAAATTCAAGATTGAAATTTATAATTTTAACTATTTTGGAGAAATTATTTGATTTTAGATAATTTATTATTATATTTTTTATATTAATGAACGGGTTCCGATCGAAAAATTCAGTTCTAGTCTAATTCAAGTCCAGTGAACTTGACCCGATTCTAATTTCTAAAATCATAGAACTGGGTTTAGTCGATTTAGCTTAGGTTCTTCACAAAACTGAACCGAACCAATCCAAGCTGCACTCTTATACGTGTGTGTAGAGAAAGGTTGTGGTGCCCAAGTATATCAATACACAGGAATTTTAAGTATGTTTTTGGGTTTAAGATTATTACAGTCAAAATCGTATTTTAATATAATTTTAGCTTCAAAAGATTGACAGGTACTAAATTGAATTTAAACACGGTTTGTTAAATTGCATTTAAATACATTTTGTATTTTCGTGCACCGCATAGTTTTCTAAATTTTAATCTTGAAATTGTATTTGAATATGAGCTCAATTATAAATTTATTAATTCCATTATATAAATCGTGAGACTCCATGAGTAGTACAACGTAAATCAGGTTTGAATATAATTTTAGCTTCGAAAGTATCACACAATTGTCAAATTGTATTTAAATATAATTTTAATATCGTACACAGCTGTAACTAATAAATGATATTTGAATACAATTTTGTCTCGCACACTGTATATTTTGTTAAATAATATTATTAAAATTATATTTGAATACAATATCAACTATTATTTACTAATTCAACTATGTAAATTGAATTTAAATATGATTTCGGATATCAAATTTCAAATTGAGTTGTATAAGGATATTATATTAAAATATAATTTTTTATCTAAATCAATTTATTTAAATTCGATTCAAATATGATTTCAACAGCATAAAAAATAAATAATATTCAAACATAATTTAACCGGACATAATTTCTAACGTATAATCCAGTATTTGGATATGATTTAATTTATCAAGTAAAAAACTTTATGTTAGTGTAATGGGATATGCATGATTTTTGCATTTGTTTTTTTCTGATAAAATATATTTAAAATTAATTAAAATTTTGAAACATCAATTACTGTAATAATATCTAACAAAACTTCGAGTAATTTAATGTGACGATCTATGATTATAGAAGACGGAGTGATTCCTGAGTGATACACTCGAGAGAAAAAAGTTACTGATATAGGAAGCGGCTCTTGCTGACTTTCTAAGTCTAATGAATAATAAAAGAGGTATAAAAATGAATTGCACACATTAAAAAAATTGAGATACATTTTAAGATAATAATGTGAATTAACTATTTTATTTTTGTGTTAGTTTGCTATTTTATTAGTTTAATATTGCATTAATGATTGAAATTCAGATCGATTTAATCTCTGGTTAGGTATTGAATGCGGCCAAAAGAAATTATACCTTTTACACTTAAGCTCTGTTTGGTAATAAGAAAAAAAGAAGATTTGATTGAAATTTTTAGTTATTTTTGAAAGATGCGTATGATGTGAAATAAAATAAGTTGGTCATATTAAAAATTACGTAGGATATGAAATAAAGTTGATTGATTTATTGGAAATTGTGTTGGATGTGAAATAAAATGATTGTTTAATATTAGAATTTGTGTGAGATGAGATATAAAATATATTTTTTAAATTTTTTAAAATAAATTTAAGATTTTGATCACAGCTAATTTTAGTTATAATTTTTAGCCCATTGTCAAATAGACTCTTATTTTAAAAAAAATCTGTTATGATGTACTGTTTAATATTTTTTGCATTCCAAATAAACTAAAAATTATTTTAAAATTAAAAGTATTAATGATCTTGGTGGTCTGACAAAAATTTTGAGAACATAAATTAGTTTGATTAAAATATACTGTTATAATATACTGTTTAATATTTTTTAAAATATATTGTTGTAATATACTTGACAGAACCTTCTCTAATATTCCTTGTCAAACAGCTGCTCAACAGCAGCCTCAAATCGAAGAGCAGTTCAACAGCAGCCCCACGTCAAAGAGCAGCTCAACAGCAGCTCCTTGCCAAACAGCTGCTCAACAGCAGCCCCAAGTCGAACAGCTGCTCAACAGCAGCCCCAAGTCGAAGAGCAGCTCAACAACAGCTTAAAGAGATCACCAGATCGTACTCTCCGTACTATTATGTCAACTCAACATTTAAGACAGTATGAGAATCCACTCCCTAATCGTCTTTTGTAGGAATAGGTGTTAGATGTAACACACCGTACCTATTGTATCCCCTCCTCCCCAGGCTATAAAAAGGGGACTCAGGCTCTCTCAAGGGAGGCAACTCTTCCTCTACCCTCTCTCTCTATTGTACTCATTTGGTCTCCCATTAGAGATCCACAAGCTTTGTAAGAGGAGATGGGATTAGTGGATTCAAATCACTTGGACGGCATCGTAGTTTTTCCCCTGGACACTCGGATTTCCACGTAAAAATCGTCGTCTCATTTCTCTCTGTGGTGGTGTATTTTTTGCATCAACAGTGGTGCCCTCATGCAGGATCGATCCCTCACTACGTGAGAATCCTTTCTCTAAAACCCCTTCTCGAAGTCCCGGCTCATGGTCAAGCCAGCTCGGCGATGGGCAGTCAAGGGCAATCCCCTTCTCGAGGTCCCCAGCTCACGATCATGACGCCTCAGCGACTGAGAGTCAAGGGTAACCCCTTCTCTAAAACTCCTTCTCGAAGTCCCGGCTCATGGTCAAGCCAGCTCGGCGACGGGCAGTCAAGGGCAATCCCCTTCTCGAGGTCCCAGCTCACGATCATGACGCCTCGGCGACTGAGAGTCAAGGGTAACCCCTTCTCTAAAATCCTTTCTCAAAGTCTCAGCTTACGACCATAGCAGCTCGACGACTGAGAGTCAAGGCTCAACCACGAGCTAACTACTATATGGAGTAATCTCCTCTCTAAAACCCCTCCTTTAACAGCTCTCCTCTAACAACTCTTCTCTCCAGCTTCCACGAAGCAGCTCAACCATGACGAGCTAAAGAATGCAGGGAGTAATCTCCTCTCTAAAACCCCTCCTCTAACAGCTCTTCTCAACAGCTTCCACGAAGCAGCTCAACCACGATGAGCTGACGACTGCATGGAGTAATCTCTTCTCTAAAACCTCTCGTTGAACAGCTCTCCTCTAACAGCTCTTCTCAGCAGCTTCCACGAAGCAGTTCAACCACGATGAGCTGACGACTGCAGTGAGTAATCTCTTCTTTAAAACCCCTCGTCGAACAGCTCTCCTCTAACAGCTCTTCTTAGCAGCTTCCACGAAGCAACTCAACCACGATGAGCTAACGACTTGTCACATCCTGACCCGCTAAGATAATAATGTAGCGATATAGTAGCTGAGTCGGGTGTGACACAAAGTTTTATTTTTCTCTTATCTTTAATCAAATTCATTAAAGTAAAAACAAGGCTAAATCCATTTATACAGTAATAAAGTCTAGAACATCAAACACAATACTACACAAGTTTTTCTTAGATAAGTATAACCTCAAAATAATTAAAACCGACGACAACCAAGTGATCTCTCACACACCTCCCTGTGATGTCTGAGGTGTACCTGAAAAAAAATAAAATAGGGGGTGAGTTCTCTCGAACTCAGAATTTTAACCAACACCTCATGAAATCAACCAGCATTACAACATGCAATTGGGAACCGTAAATAAAATAGTTCAATATCCTATTTATCAAATTCTGCATTAATTATTTAATTCATTACATCTCTCATTTAATTTAGGGCCCTGGAGTTACCTTATAGACTGTTGTCATACCCTTTAGTAACAGTAATAATAGAGGACTTACTCCTACTCAGTAGGTGCAATGGAGAGGCCTCTAAACAGTAATTTTTGTGGTCACATGAGGACTTACTCCTACTCAGTAGGTGCAATGAGGAGGCCTCAAAATAATAACAGTAACAGTAACAGTAAGCTCGAGCTAGGATAGGCAACATCATAAAGTATTCAGCAGTTACAATATTCTCTCTCCACAATTATTAATTCAGTTTTAATACTATATATAATAAGGTATCACTGTAGTAAAAGACAGTATTAAAGACAATAACAGTAATTCATTAGTAATATGCAATTGATCGCAGGATAACAATAATTTAACATGCATAGAAGTAACCAACCCAACATATATAATCATTTTCACCAAATAACAATTTAAAAAAAAAATAAATTTAAACAAACAGCAATCAGATCATAACGAGTTGGTTTCCCCCTACCTCTTAGCTGTCTGATAATCTATTCACACGTTCACCCTGAAAAATAGAAACACAACAATTTGAAATTTATTTCTTTTAATTAATTTTAACTCATATATATATATATATATATATATATATTATTTCTATAAATTTCTCTAAATAAATATAACATTGATTGAATCTATTTTGGTAAAAATAAATTTATAATCACTCATCAAACTTATATTTTACACTTAACAAATCAATTATTATTATCCATACATCAAATATATAAAATAATTATTACCCTTTTTTTTTCTCCTACTCCTCTTCTCTTCCTCCTCCTTGTTCTTCTCCTTCCCCTTCATGCAACCCACGGCAGAGGAACAACAAGGACTCGGGCAGAGAAAAATCCAGAAGCAAGCCTAGAATAAAATAAATCCTCTGTTCTTATCTATTTAGTGGAACAATTGCACTTTGGCTGCCATAGTTTTACATTCTCATAAATAAGTCCACAATTATTATTATTAAGTCCAAAATTCTTTATTTTAAATCCAAATCAGTTGTTAATGTTTAAACCTCAAATCAACTTATATTTAAATTTCTTTAAACTTCAAAATTTCTGGATATTACACGACTGCAGGGAGTAATCTCTTTTCTAAAACCTCTCATCGAACAGCTCTTCTCTAACAGCTCTTCTCAGCAGCTTCCACGGAGCAGCTCAACCTCGACGAGCTGATGACTACAGGGAGTAATCTCTTTTCTAAAACCCCTCGTCGAACAGCTCTCCTCTAACAGCTCTTCTCAGCAGAATGCCGCAACCATTATAGCATAAGATTTTAATACGGTAACAAGATTGAAAAGATGCACGCCATAATAGGTTTATAATTGGCCTATTATCGAGCTGGTTATTAAGATCATATATACTTGACATTCGGGACTCCTATGTGCTCTTACACATCAAGCATGGTTGAAATAATTAACTCATTTTCTATCAAAATATGTCCTCTTCTCTATCGAGAACTTTTAAAGTGTCTATATAATAAAAAAATTTGTAGTGTGAAGATTTTTCTCCACTACTTTGTTAAAGTTTTGCAAAAAGTTTGAATGAATGAAATTCTTTACAATAAAATAATTAAATAAAAAATTAGGCTTTCTAGCCATAAAAGCCAAAATCACAATGTTCTATTACCACATTATTGGGACATTTATTAGCAACTCTTAGCTCTGTTTGTTTAAGAGTTTAAAATTAACCTGATTTTCAGTATAAAATCTCTCATATTGGCAGAGACGACAACAAAAGTAGTACACAGCCTAGCCGTTATACTCTTCATGCAACATCCTAGATAATTTGACTGGAGGATTTTTCGAATTTCATCACAAATATGATGAGAGAGGAAGCTATCATGTGTATTGAGTCTAATGAGATGGTTCTTTGATGCTCCATCTGTAATCTTATTTTCTACAATAAAAAAAATAACCTAATTTAAAATTAAATAGATATATCACATCACACATAAAATTTAATATTAAAAATTAACTTTATTTTACATCCTACGTACATTATCAAAACAATAACTAACTTATATCACATCTCTCACATATCTCAACATAATAACTAACTTTATTTCATATTATTTACAACTTTTTCATAAAATAATATTTCTATTTAAGTTTAATTTTAATTTTATTTAATTAAATCTTACAAATAAATATGCACTTAATATTTAGAATTTAGATATCATATTAAACAATATAATATCTATTTAATAAAAATATTCTGGTGGTATAACTGGGGGATAAATTTCAAACTCGTACCCATGTAATTTCTCTGCTCTATGTATTTAGTGCTGTACATCTCCGGCGCCATTTCTTCTTCCTCAAATCGAATGGCTCCACAGCGACACATCGCCGTCGCTCCCGCCGCTGTCATCGTCCTCCGGCGCCTGCATAGGCGGTGGGTCGATCAGCAGCCCCTCCGCCATCTCCCAATACACCTGCATTCCCAAGCTCAGTCGGTCCTCCACCTCGAACAACTCCCTCTTATCCACGGGGGCGGAGGGCGGCTGCGGGCGGAACGCCTCGGCAGCGGCGATGGCGGCGCGCTGTATGTCATGGGGGCTGGAGGATTCTGGGACGGGCAGGCGCCACGCGGAGTCGGCGAAGTTGAGGCAGGCGGCGCGGCCGCGGAGGGCGATGGCGGCGACGTCGTGGGCCCGGGCGGCCATCTCGGCTGTGGGGAAGGTGCCGAGCCAGATGCGGGACTTCTTGTTGGGCTCACGGACCTCGCAGACCCACCTGTCGGAGTTGCGGCGGCGGACGCCCTTGTAGAGCGGGTGGCGGGTCTCCCGGAACTTGGTCCGGCCGGCGCGGCGCTTGGGTGGGGCGGAGGACACGGTCAGGTAGGCCTCCTCGTCGGAGACAGCACCTCCGGGAGCTGCCGGCCGGGGGGAATTGGAAGCTCGGATGGATACACCGGCTGCGGCGGGTTCGGACCCGTTCATCGGTGAGTGGTGTGGGAGAGTGAGAGGAAGGCGTGGAGTTTAAATATGTTGCGGCCTGCGGGGGGAGTGCGGGGGGGGTGTCGTTATCAAACGCGGCGAGCCACGCGGGGAAGAGTGCCAGGCTGGGGAGGGCAATGCCAGCTGGACTGCGGGGGATCTCAGAGGCTCCTGGGACGGAGGAATCTTCCTTCGAGTAGGACAAAAAAGAGGTTTATGGAAGACCTTTGACTTGCTTTAAGATTCGTGAAGAAATAATTGGGTTTGCAAAGATCAATTACATATGAGTCCTTAAAATTTCTAAAAAATATTTTCTAGATTATTTTTTTGAATCATTTACTCGTTAAATCTGTAGTTGGATTTTCTTCCCCCAGATCGCCTCTCTTCTCAAAGGCCCTGTTTGGCGCGAGGATCAAAACAGGATCAAAACAGTACTAGTTTAAAGAATAACAATAATAATAATAAATAAATTATTTTAATTATTCTACACAAATTTTAATATAAAAAAATAATATTTTACTTCACATACTCAATAATTTTTAATAAAAATATAAACTTTATTTCACATCTTAGATCAAAATACTCGGTTTGAATATTTTAGTCTAGAATGTAAAATAAAGTTGATATTTTTATTTTAAATTATTGAGTATATAAAGTAAAATAATATTTTTTATATTTGAATTTATGTAAAATGATTTAAAATATTTATTTATTATAATTATTGTTATTTTTTAAATTAGTACTATTTTGCTCCTGCTTTGGTCCTCGCGCCAAACAGGGCCATATTTTGTTTGGGATTCAAACGGTGAGCTTTTATTGTAGATATATATATTTACATAAGAAATTTTAGATTGCTAAAAACTATTTGCATAGTATAAATTATATAATGAACCAAATTAGACAGAACCATATTAAACTAAACCTCTCAACTAGGTCAAGTTTAATTGTAATCCTTTGACCTCGAGCAACGGGTTAGCCTGCATCTTTATGATGACATGTTGGTTAATTAACGTAGGGGATTGGCTAACTTATCTATTGAGCTAATATGAGGCCTACCAATCACAAGTATTGTGTTCAAGTAGCTACGACTCCAAAGATCATGATATAGCTGAAATGAGAATCTTATTAGCTCAAGCAACTTCATTAACACCATTCTGATCAAATTTCTTTCATTCTCCCCTTGAAAGAGAGCTACCTCTCACTTTCTCTGTCATAGGTGGACATGTCCAAACCATGTCAGTACTTTCATTATTTGCAATATTGATAACATCATAATCTTGAATAACAAGAAAATCGGATGAAGTTGTATTAACTCGATCATCATCATTTTCATAATTATTTTTCTTTTTTTCTTTCTTGTTGTCTTTACTTTCTTTGTTTTCTTTATTTCATTTTCAACAAAACTTTTGTTTGTTTTCTTTTTTTAACACAAAAATGACATTCAAAGTTTATACAATTTTTTTTGAAACTTGCTTTTTCTACTATCTCTATTCTTTGAATTTGACTTTTACTTCTCCCCCTAGATTCAGTGATTAAAATATCTAAATACGATGATGAGCCTTGAGATTTTCTTCTAATCACTTCATTCAAGACACTACTTGTAGCAAAGTCCATAATAGTAACACCATTTGGGGGCCGAGTTGGACAATGATGTCCGTAAAGTCTCCCATGAGTCAAAAAGTGTACCAAGAAGTCATAAACCCTGAACTTCATGATCATAAAAAAAGATACTCAAAACAGCAAGCTAATTAGTGTGCTCTAAAAAGTGTTTATTAATCGATCTGTCATAAGAGTGTAATCTCGATTTCTCAATGTTATCATTTGCTTTTTCAAGTATAACTAGCCTCGTTTGGTTCGAGCTTTTTTTTTAGACACGAAAAAAAAAATTATTTTTAAAATTTAATGAAAGAGAAATTTATTTTACCAATAGAAAATATATAAAATGTGAAATACTTTTAATTCTGATATTCGTATTTGTATTAGATGTGAAATAAAGTTGATTTTTATAGTTGAAATTTGTGTTGGACAAAAAATTCCCCTCGAACCAAACGAGGCTTTAGTGTTGCTTGTCTTTCTAGCAAACAACTGTTCAAGTTTATTCTAAAGAGATTGAGCTTTTATTCCCCACTACTGTGGTTCAATACATTATCATCTACCAATTATCTTATGTATTCACATATTTGTGTATGCGTCAAAGTTCACTCCTCATCAATTTTACTATTTAGCTTAGTAGTAGTAAGCACTAGAAAATGATAATATCACAAAGAGTAAATCCTTCATCTTTTCTTTCTAAAGAGCATAATTTAAGCTATTTAAACTCATTACCATTCTGCTTATATTTACTTTCATAGTTCAAAAATAGACAAATAAATAAAGCATTAATACTTCGATACCACAATGATGGGAAGAAAAACAATAATAAATCAAGATGATATATATATATATATATTTATATTTATATTTATATTTGTAAAAGATATAGATACCAATTTATAAACTATGTAGTCAATATCCAAAATTCGTAATCATCCCAAAGCATAAATTATTTGAGATGTAATAAAATAGAATGAAACCTCCATCACTAAAAGTGGAATAATAAATTTCAATATCATCAAATAAATAGTAAAATAAAAATACCAAAATTGTTTTTCATCAAGAAAGTAAAATCACTAAAAGATACTTGATGAACACTCTATAATTTCAAATAGAAGCAAAAGATTCTATCAAAATATATTAGAATTATCAATCAAGTCATAATAAAGCATTGAGAAATATCCATACTTATGCTCTACTATTAATATAATTAATTAGATAAAAGCATGAAAGATTGAGAAGAGAGAAGTTGAAAATATCACCAAAATAGTGGTGTCATTCAAACAAAATTAATGCTAATGA
Source organism: Apostasia shenzhenica (assembly GCA_002786265.1). Lineage (NCBI taxonomy): Eukaryota > Viridiplantae > Streptophyta > Magnoliopsida > Asparagales > Orchidaceae > Apostasia > Apostasia shenzhenica. Next base: position 2,067,107 of record KZ451942.1, on the reverse strand, counting down.
TAGAGAGAATATCCAATCCACAATTACATTACCTAGATTGAAGAGCCAGAAGAGATGAATCTCCAGTAAAAATCTTATCTCGATCGGATAACAAATGACTACTACTCTGTCGTTATCTTGATCACAGTTGGGCAATGCAAAACATTATGACTTACATGCAATTGATTGGAGACAAGATTAATGCAGTTTTCTCATTGAACCCCTGTTTATTTGACAGTTTAAAATCAACCTAGTTTAATTTTAACCAGGCATATCACATCACACATAAAAATTAATATTAAAAATTAAATTTATTTCATATCATACACACATTATCAAAATAATAACTAACTTATATCACATCCTTTATATATCTCAATATAATAACTAAATTTATTTCACATCATTCACAACTTTCAATAAAAAAATATCTCTAGTTAAATTTAATTTTAATCTTACAAACAAACAGACCCCTTGATACTACACACCCCCAATAAATGACCTCAAACTTTAAGGCCCTGTTTGGCAATGAGCTAAAAATCATGGATAAAATTACTCATGGCCAAAATCTTAAATTAAAAAAAAAATATTAAAAAGTTATTTTATATCTCATCTCACACAAATTTTAACATTAAGCAATCACTTTATTTCACATCCAACACAATTCTCAATAAATCAATCAACTTTATTTCATATCCTACACAATTTTTAATATAAACAACTTACTTTATTTCACATCATACATATTTTTCAAAAATAACTAAAAATTTCAACTAATTTTTTTTCTTCTTATGACCAAACAGAGTAAAGCAAAAAAGTAACTTTTGTCTATGTGACACCATTGTCACATAAGTGTTATATAGAAGTCCTAGTTAGATTCAAAATTTAAGATCACTTACGAGAACTACAAAGCATTTTAATTTCTCATTTGCTCATACTCCAATGGTAGAATGAATGTCTGTATGGAAGTTAAGTTTATGCGATTCATTGAAACGATTTTTATTTTTAATATTAGAATTTAAATTATAATCTGTCAGTTGTGGACATTAATTATTTTCGTATAACTTAAATGTATAAATACTCAAGAACAAAAATTCTAGCACTTTTGAAACAAACAAATTAGATATTCTAATGATTAAACCCAAAGCAAAATCAAAATACATATATTATGCATAATAAAATATTATAATAACTAATAATAAAAAATTTCGTATAAAACTCCACTCAAAGTTAAGTCTGATGTATTAAAATCGATATTATGGATGCTCTGTATCATCAAAACTTTCTCTCTCTTCATTATACTTTCACTTTGAAATTTTTGAGATGATTTCATAAAATTTTCAGATCAGCCAAATTTCATCGTAAAATCTCTATCTTTATTTTGCCTTATATATAAACTAATTGTAACACGTACCTTTAACACATCTAAATATAAAAACTAATTGTACCATAAAATTTATATAAATCTATAACATTAAAGTTCACTTTATACTATATATAAACTTAAAAATAATTTAATTACATCATCCCAAATATCAAAATAAAAATATTATTGTTTAAATTTAATTATAATCTTATTAAAAGTAAAAGATTTTTACTAGCATACTACATTAAATTTATCTAATTACAAACAAAAATTTTTAAATATATAAATTATATACAAAACATTCAAAAGTTAACAAACTTTAAATATAATATTTTCATATAGATAGTTAATTTTCATTGAGCTAAATTAATTCATCAAAATTTAATTGCCAATAAGAAAAAAATTATTAAAATGTAATATTTCTATTTTTTATACTACATAATAATAGTTAAAAATTATTAATTTTTAATATTGTATAAATAATTTATAAATTTTAAATATTTTGTACATAATTAGTGAAATTTGTTGTCACGCAGTAATAAAAGATGATTATTTTAAAATAAGTATACTTAATTAATTAATAATTTAAACATAACTAAAAAAAATTTAATTAAGGAAAGTAAAAGTCTTTCGTTGGATGAGCTACGTCTATCATACAGTGGTTCTAATTTAAAAGTTAAATTAAATATTAATATTTATTAACTTTTAAATTTTTTTATACAAAATTTTCTCTAACATGCCAGCCCAATGAAATTGAATGTGGGCTATGATTCAAAGAGAAAATCTTATGTAAAAGGATTTAAATTCCACATCTTAAACTAAGAAAAGTTATTGAAAAAAATTTCTTATAAGTTATGGTTGATGTGTATTTATAGATTTCATTATTAGAGAACGTAGTAAATATTTTTTGCATATTAAGTTTCTTGATAATAATTATATTAGAATTTAGCTTATATATATATATAAAATAAGATTTTTAGATATTAATAATATGTTAGTTTTAGATAATATTTATAATTAATTTAAAATTTCTTTAATTTTAATAAAAAATAAAGTTAAATTTAAAAATAAGTAAATTAATATTTTATTTTAAAAGTTTTAGTTTTTGTATATGTTATACAAATCCTTATTTGGTTTAAATTATATTTTTTAATTAATATTTTAGATCTTTAAAGTAATTTGAATTAAATAAAAATATACATTTTTATTTAATTTAATATTTAATTAATATATAAATTTATGATATTTACATAAATAAGAGAAAAATAAAATTTAGTTGCATTTAAATGATATAATTATTTTTTTAAAAAAATTTTTTAAATTTCTTTTAAAATTAATAAATACTAATATTTAATTTAAATTATAAATTAGTATGTATGGGGAAGTTTATTGACCCATCAACTACTGAACAATTACGTAATTATATTTATTTCAAAAAATTAATTTAATAAAAAATTTCTGAAATTAATGTGATAAATCAGATGAGTGATCGTCAACTGAAAAAACATCTCTTTCGGTTGAACCAACTGTTTTTTAATTTTATTGTTGTTGATTGGAATCCAAGGGAGCACGCGCTTAAGCGTCAGGCGTGATTCTCGACTCAAAATAATATCTCCGAAGTTTCCAGAATTCAGCTGCTTAGCCCATGGCCCGATAACGATTGTGCGCATTTAAACCCATTAATTATTATTTTATGACAGGTAATTATTTTTTGAAATAAAATTTAAAAAATTATTATTTAAAATTCAAATTTAACAGTTGTTTTTTAGTTGGATAATGCAAGTAATTTTGAATCATATATTATTCATATTAAATATATTAAAATATAATATTATAAATTCATATTAAATATATCATCTTTTTTTTTAAATATTATATCATGCTTATTTATAAAAATATTTTAATAATATTTTATAAATGGGGCATTTACATGCATACCCCTTAAATCATCTTGAATCACATATTAAATCCCTCATTTTTTAATTTTACAACTTAACCCCTAAATTATTCAAAAATAAAAACTAGTAAAATACATATATTTGTAAATATATTTATAATATTTGTATATACATATTATTGATAATAAGCATTCAAATAATTATAAATTAGCAAAAAATATCTTTTAAAAATCTTGAGAAAGACCTAAATATGTTTTTTTTGGATGATTTAGGGGTTAAGTTGTAAAATTAAAAAATTTGGGGTTTAATATGTAATTCAAGATGATTTAAGGGGTATGTATGTAATTCTCTCTTTATAAATTTTAAATATATATATGTTTATATATGTATTGAATTGGTTACGAATTAAATTAATTTTATTTTAAATTGCTAATTTTGAATTAAAAAAATCAAGCGAACTTTAAATTGAACAAAACACGAATAAATTTCAAATAAATTTCGAATTTGCATAAAATTACAACCCAACCGGGGTGTGGGCAGAGGGCGTTGCGACGGAATTTTATAACGTACGTCTGCTGCTAATTAAGAAATTGAGATTAAAATATTAAAATGATATAAAACTTTTAAAATTAATCCTCAAAATTTGGAGAAGTTATTGGGTTCGGACGGCGCACCGTCCGGAACTCAATCAGAGGGCCCCACGTGTGTTATACAGCTGGGTCCGGGCACACGTGGCGCCCTCTGATTGGGCGTCCAAACGGTGCGCGCAGCGCACCCAATAATTTTTCCAAAATTTATAGAATGTACTATATTGATTTTAACTAATATAATAGTTAAAAGATAATATGATATATTATCATCTTAAGAATAAGAGTAATACTTAAAAGTTCTACATAAAAAATTTTAAGTAACATTTGATTCATTATTATCTTGATATTATATTATATAATATAGATGATTATTTGAATATGCCATTATATCAAATAATTATAACATAACATAACATCAAGATGACATTGAGCCAAACGCTCTCTTAAAGTTGTGGCTGTTTCAAAGATCAGTCCTTGCAAATGAAAAGATGTCAAAGGGGCTTCCTATTTCTATTACCATACGACAAATAGACCGTTCTTTCAAAAAAAATTAGATTTCTGTTCATAAGCTTGTTATTTAACAGTATAGTATGCTTTTGCTAATTCGAATTAATTTCACGTTGAAAATTTTTGCAGATGAAGAGATGTCAAAGGGGCTTCCTGTAGAGATGTCAAAGGGGCTTCCTGTTACCAATTGATTTCACGTTGAAAATTCTTTGCAGATGAAGAGATGTCAAAGGGCTTCCTGTTTCTATATACGACAAATAGACCGTTCTTTCAAAAAAAATAAATTTCTGTTCATATTGGGAAGTTAATTAAAGCTTGTTATTTAACAGTATAGTATGCTTTTGCTAATTCGAATTGAAAGATGATATCAAATAGGTCTATTTTCGATTCAGTGGCTGTGGTTATCAGCAAGAACTCATTGAATAAAAAAATAAATTAAGTCCCACCACTTGGCCGTACAGTAGGAAAAGTTGAAAGAAAAATATTAGATTTCTGTTTATTTACATTGTTTAAGAGGCCATTTTTTTATGGAATTAAGAGGTATGTTATAACTTTTACTAACTGAAATTCAACTTTTCTAATTCCTTTTTTTCCTTGTCCATAATTTTTTTTTGTATTCTTATTATCTCCTCTTGAATTAAGCCGACAACACGTTAAATTCAAATCGAGTTGACCCCAATCTTTAAGATATCAATTAGATTAAAAATCAAATCAAGTTGAGCTTGACTCGGATCCTATCGATGACCTATGATGAATTAGATTTGCAGAACGTATTTTGAGTCAACCCGAAATATAAGAGCTTTTTATTACTTTTGTATTTGTATATAATAATATTAATTAATTTATTATTTATAATATTTTTTAATTAATTAACTTTAAATATAAATTTAAAAAATATGAAAAATAAAATAAATGCAAGCACATTTAACATCATTTATTTTTAACTAGAAAAATTAATTTTTAAAATCTAAATTCGGTATTTAATTTTAAATTAATATCACAACAATTATATATATTTTTTATTAAAAATTATATGTATTCAATTCAATTAACAGTGGCAACATCAGAAAATCTATTATTAAAAAAATATATAAACTTTAAGATAATGTTATTAGAAGAAATTCATAAAAATTTATAGAAATTAAAAATTTTAAAATATAAATCTTGATGATATTAATTTCAAAATCTTACATGTAATTTATTTATTTTTTAATTACTATTAGTACCAACAATTTTATTTTTTAATTACAATGTCTTGGTATACGTTTTACTCCCATGATATTTTTTTTATTAATAAAACTAGAATAAAATTCATGTTATAAAAGACTTTAAAATCTAAACTTCTTCATCTAAGTAGATCAAAAAATTAAAGGAAATTTTACATACAAGACATAAAATTTACACGAAATTACGCATTTCACCATCAATTCGTAAATATTACCACTATCACATCATATTCATTTAAATTTTACGCATTTCACATATTTCACATATTTCATATATTTTATAATATTACATGTAAATTAAAATACATAAATTCATTAATATTTAAATTCTAATATATATTTTTATTTTTTACTGTAAACACATTAATTTTCTTACTTCAATTAAAAATTATAATTATGTGGATTTAAATTCGACACCCTAATTAGAAATTTTAAATAGGATAAATAAATTAAAATACATAAATTCATAAATATTTAAATTGTTGTTTATATAAATTAATTTATTTATAGTATTTAATTAATATATTAATAATATAGTTAAGATCAAGGCCAATTTAGAAATGTGAAGTTCACCATCAAAGAATATGATGTGAAATATGTGAAATGCATAAAATTTAAATGAATATGGGGTGACAGTGATAATATTTATGAATTGATGGTGAAATGCGTAATTTCGTATAAATTTCATGTCCTGTATGTAAAAACCCCAAAATTAAATATATAAAGTACAAATTTTAACAAGATAGAAGCACTTGTATTAGTAAGATGAAAATTGATAATCAAGTTATTAGAAAAATTGGGCGATTTAAGTACCTTGAATCAATTATACAAAATAATGATAAAATAGATGAGGATGTTATCAATGGAATTCAAACAGAATAGCTGAAGTAGAGAAATACTTTTAATGTGTTGTGTGATCAAAAAATTTCACTTAAACTTAAAAGTAAATTCCACATAACAGTTATAAAACTAACAATATTATATAGTGCAAAAATACACAAGTAAAATAAGTATAGCAGAAATAAAAATACTAAAATGGATAAGTAGGTATACTCGAAAAAATAGGATGATAGAAATAAGCGATAAGATTGGGATAGGTTCAGTTGAAGATAAGCTCAATGAGAGTCAATTAAGTTTGAACATATAAATCACAGGTCAATAAAACTTCAGTAAAGAGAGTTGAGTTATTATTTTGCGTATGTTAAAAGAGAAAGAGAAAAATTAAATAAGACACGATAAAAAAATTATTAGAAAAGATTTAAGATAAATAAAAATTTATTATTTGACAGAGTATAATAAAAATAAAAATTTTATATAGTTATACTATTTAATGGGATAAAAATTAATTATTATTTTTATAAAAAAAATATTAATTGTTGTTGCTGCAGTTATTTCAGTAATAATTTTAGTGACTCCACTTTTTTTTTTTATCACCCAAACAAACAAAAAACTCACGAATTTAAATTTAATTTTCCGGCGTGGTCCCATTTACTGCTTCCTTCTCGCGAATCTGGAGCTCTCCTTCATGGCCCGATGATCCCGTCATCTCAATGGGTGAAGCACAACTTCCCTGTCGACTTGTTGCAGCGGCACTGCACCTCCGTGAAAAACTGCAAGCAAGCCCACGCCTTACTCCTCCGACTCGACCTCCTCCATAACAATCTCCTCACCAGCAAGCTCTTCTCCTTCCTTGCCCTCTCTCCGTCGGGAGATATCAAATACGCCGGGCAACTGTTTGGGCAATTGCGCAGCCCAGACAGCTTCATTTGGAACACCATTATCCGCGGTCATGCGAGGGGCCCAAAGCCTTCGAACGCCCTCTCCTTCTTCCGCCAAATGGTCGCCGCCGGAGTTCCTGCCGACCACCACTCTTTCCCTTTTGTGATGACGGCCTGTGCTCGATTGCAGTCGCCGGAAATGGGTATGAGGTATCACGCTGAAGCGCTGAAGTTTGGCTTTGATTCCGATGTCTTTGTTATGAATTCCTTGATTCAGATGTATGCATGTTTTGGGCTTTTTCAAGATGCTCGCAAGCTGTTCGAGGAAAATCCTCTGAGGGATGTTGTAATGTGGAATATCATGATCAGGGGGTTTGTTAAGAAAGGAGAGTTTGAAGAGGCGTTTGCTTGTTTTGAAGATATGTTTCATTCACCAAATGTCAGTCCCGATTCTGTGACGATGATCTCCTTGTTATCTGCATGCTCTCAGGTGGGCGATTTAGCTAGAGGAAGATGGCTTCATTCATACTCGAAAGAGCTTGGTTTTCTCAATGTTAATGTGCAATTACGTAATTCAATTCTGGATATGTACTGCAAGTGCAGAGATTTGTCATCGGCGAAGGATGTGTTCGATGAAATGCCTGAAAGGGATCTACTGTCATGGACCAGCATGATTTGTGGGTTGTCGAATTCAGGCAATTTCCGAGAAGCCTTAGAACTATTTGTTCAAATGCAGAATGAGGGAATACAGCCAGATAAAGTGGTTCTTGGAACAATGCTCTCCGTTTGTGCAAATATGGGAGCTCTGGATCAAGGAAATTATGTTCACCGTTTGATCGTAAGATACAATATAATACATGATGTTGTGCTCAATACTGCTCTTGTCGACATGTATGCAAAATGTGGACGTGTAGACCTTGCTTTTCAGGTATTTAGGAAGATAAAGGAAAAGAATTGTTTCACTTGGAATGCTCTGATTGGAGGATTAGCCATTCATGGCCATTGTCAACTGGCATTAGAATTATTTGAAGAAATGAAGCGAGAAGAAGCAAAACCAGATGATGTTACTTTCATAGGATTGTTATCTGCTTGCAGCCATTCTGGACTGGTTCAATGTGGGCGCGAAATATTTAACTCAATGAAACATATTTACAACATAAATCCTAGAATGGAACACTATGGGTGTGTAGTAGATCTTCTCTGCAGAGCTGGATTACTTCAAGATGCGTTAGAATTCATGGAGAAGATGCCTATTGAACCCAATGAAGTCTTATGGGCGAGCCTCATTGGAGCTTGCAGGCTTCATGGAGAATCTGAGATCGGAGAGAACATAAGTAGGCTTGTAATCAAAATGGATCCTAACTCTTGTGGCCGATATGTGATTTTATCAAATCTTTATGCCGGAATTCGGAGGTGGGACGATGCCCAGCAAGTTAGGGGCTTGATGAAAGCCAAGGGAATCTGCAAATCTCCTGGTTTGAGTTGGATTGAACTGAATGGGTTGGTTCACCAGTTTGTTGCAGGAGATCGATCGCACAAACAAACTGATGAGATATATGAGATGGTTGAAGAAATGTGTTGGCGGGTCAGGTTAGCTGGTTATGTTTCAGGTACTTCAGAGGTGTTGTTTGATGTAGAGGAAGAAGAGAAGGAGAATTCTTTGTTTTTGCATAGTGAGAAACTTGCTGCTGCGTTCGGGCTGTTGAGCACAGCTCCAGGCTCAGCTATTAGAATAACTAAGAATCTCCGGGTTTGTGGTGATTGCCATTCTTTCCTAAAGGCTGTTTCTAAGGTTTTTGGCAGAGAGATTGTTGCGAGGGACCGAATTCGTTTTCATCATTTTTGTGGAGGTTCTTGTTCTTGCAATGATTTTTGGTAGCAAAGAGTTCAGGTAAGTCACTTTATTCTTATTCACAATACAATATTCTGTAGATCAATGGTAAAACTATTACATTCATTGATTTTTTTTATAGAAATTATAAGAATGCCAAGACTATGTATTAATTGCAAGAGTACAAAATGGCAAACATCGGAAGAATGACAAACATCGATCACCAGCTTTAGAGATGAATCTTCCTAAACATCGCATAAACATCGGAAGAATGACAAACATCGATCACTACCTTTAGAGATGAATCTTCTCAGACTAGTAACTCAACCCGCCGGCCTTTGGATTTCCTTTAGTGATTTTGGAGATGACATATTGATTATCGCCAAGATTTTATCAAGGTTAGCTTCAATACCTCTAGTTGATATTAAGTATCCTAAGAACTTATTTGAAATAGCACCAAAAGTATATTTAACAGGGTTAAGTTTAAGCTTATACCTGAGGAGAGTATCAAACATCTCATTGAGATCAACTAGATGATCCTTCATATTTATGCTCTTGACCAAGATATCATCAATGTATGCTTCAAGAAATCTTTCCCTTTGGTTTTTAAATATAACATCAACCATACGTTGATAAGTTGCACCAGCATTTTTTAAACAAAAGGGCATAACATCATAGCAGTAGGTTCCGAAGTCAGTAATGAAAGTAGTTTTTTCTTCATCACCTTTAGCTATTTTTATCTGATAATATTAAGAGAAAACATCTACAAAACTCATTACATTAAACCCAGCAGTGCAATCCACCATGACATCGATACGTGGTAGAGGATACTGATCCTTTATGTAGGCTTGGTTGAGTGCGCGAAAATCCACACACATCCTCCATTTTCTATTAAATTTTTTCACAATTACCATATTTGTATGCTATTTTGGGTATTTGACTTCTCTGGTATATCTAGCTTTCAATAATTTATCAACTTATAATTTCTCTAGCAATGATTTCTCAGCGTAGCCATAACCCATCCCCTGATTCATGATCATTTCCAGCTTTGATTTGTAACCCATGAAAATTCGTTCTTTGTGCTAGGAGTGGTTTTATATTATATACTTGCAGTCAGTCATTTGACATAAATGAAGAATAAAATTTTTAATTCTAGCATCTATTCCAGCTATCTTTCTCATATCCAGTGGTACACTATGTTTCATAAGTCTTGCTTAAATAAAAAGCCTTTCAAAGCCGTATTAGAGCATTGAATATTGAAGGTGGATTCTGTCAATTCTATTGCCTTTGCCTTCCAAATGACAACTGTAAAAATATGAGTATACAATTGAAGGCCCTTCTTAGATCCCAAAGACAAAGGTCCCGTTTATTTGGAAGATAAAAATTAACCTGATTTAATTTTAACCTGACATATCACATCACACATAAAATTTAATATTAAAAATTAATTTTATTTCAGATCTTACACACATTACTAAAATAATAACTAACATATTCCAACATAATAACTAATTTTATATCACATCCCACACATATCCTAATATAATAACTAATTTTATTTCACATCATTCACAACTTTTAATAAAAAAATATCTCTATTTAAATTTAATTTTGGTCTTATTAAATTAAATCTTATAAACAAACAGACCCAAAAAAAAATTATTAAAGAAAGCTATTGAAAGAAAAAGTGAAATAAATTTTCGTCGTCCATGTGTCAAGCACCCTGAGAGAAGCGATCAAAAGTTGGTCAAAGGCAAAAGAGTGATCCAAAGAAGTTCTGCACGAGTTAGCACTCGGGTCATTATTTTCAGATAAACTCTTCTCGATGAAGGCTTTCAACCAAGTGTCAATTCTATCAGATGCACACTTTTCTAAAACTGCCACTTCCGTAGGATGGTCGCCACCAGTAATATTTTTTTTTAAAGATTTTAGTTCTTCCAGAAGGGAGGAAGGATATAAACAAAATGTGGTTATATGCCCACACTGCAGAATTGCCTACAGCCAGCCATCATACACCCCTTTTTCTGAGGTATAATTTGCAAGCGAAAAGGTTACCTCTTTTATCTCCACTTACAATACTCTTATAATTTTGTCTTTCTGATTTAGTTAGTGAAATTTCGAGTCATGCGTGGCTATGCAAAACCTCAAAATACCACACCCTTGATGGTCGAGCAAAAGGAGATCAAAGATACAAGAAAAAAAGGATAAGGAAGTAGTCGTTCTTATCTGTAATTTGTAAAGGAGTCAATGACAACATGAGTCCAACTTCTGAAAGACTGCAAATGGTACCGAATCAATAGAAGCTTGGGCAATTCCTAAAAGGGCTTACAAGCTTTGAAGAAGGTTAAAAGAATTCACCTATAAACTCTTCGCGGTAAATTTTTAACTTCTCATAAGAAGCAACCTTAATCTACTTCTATTTTACAAGGATTTTGTCTATAATTATTAATCAATTAAGAAGAAATCATGAAATCTCAAGTGATAAATGACTTGTAGAGAAATTCTTGTGGATGATTAATTTAATTATGGTATTGTTGCTCTAGAAAGTCAAAATAGTTAATGTCTATGACTATTGATGAGCTAATTGGCTCTCTACACCAAGAAGAGCCACCAAATAAAGCTCATCAATCAAAGCTAAGAACAGGGAGGCACTAGATACAATGGGAGCTAATGTCATTGACAACGAGGAAGAGGAAGGGGATACGACTGAGGTCATAGTTGTGAGCATGGAGATTATTCTCAAAACAATGTTGACACAAATTAATTCTCTAAAAGAGGATGTTGATGTAGGGTGAAGTCAACGGTTCGACAATTTAAAATTTTGTTATTACAATTATAACAAACTTGATCACTACGCGGCCAATGTTAGTACAAAGATAGTAATGTTTTTGAGGCAAAGTATGCAGAGAAATGTGAACCGATACTTGCCCTCCCGTAGATGTCACAGTCGTAAGTTAATATATTCTCATCGAATATGACGACAAGTTCGTATACTTGCCCTCCCATAGGTTTCACAGTCGTAAGTCAATATATTCACATCGAATGTGACGACAAGTCTATACATTTGTCCTCCCGTAGGTGTCACAATCGAGAAAAAGAGATATATTATTATATAATATATCTATCTTATCATTGAAGAAATAAATAGAGCAAGCAATTAATTCATAATAATTTACATACACCATACATTATCAAACTTTCACAATCAATCTTGTACATTATAATCTCGATAATTTAATTTTAAGTCATCTCTCTAATTTGAATTAAATCTATATAGTAATTCAGCAATCACCAATAGAAACAATCATGATATCTTCAAAGACATTTTAATTTAAATTAATAAAGATCATTAACTTTTCACGTATAATTTATGAAATCTTAATCAAAGTTTAATAAGAGCATGATTAGAGCTAATAATATAACTATAACCCACATTTGAGTCTCATATTAAAGTGAATCAAATTGAATCATGATCAATTCCAAAATTTACATTTTTATTACTATAATTATAAAAATATCATCACTATTCGAATCAAATCATATATCAATAAATCTATTTAGCATAAGTTTTAAACTCCAAATTTATCAGAGATTAATTAAATCATTAATCCTCAATGTCTCATAGTATTTGAAATCAATTTCATAAGTTCAATTCTTCTAAATATAATGTTGAATAGTTCTTCCAAAAGAATCTTAATTGTTTAGACTTCTAGCAATAAAATATATATATTTCTAGGCTAAATAACAAAAAAATTACATAAATATGATAAACAATCAAATAATCTAATAATCTCCAAATTCACATTTAATAGCAATCATTTAACTTAAGAAATCTCCGTTTAATTTATATGTGTTGATAAACTCTTTTAAAATAGATTTTTATGTCAAATCCTTCCGGCAAATTCTCATCCAAAATGAATTTTTTAAATGAAAATTTTTTGCATAAAAGTTGTAGTATAATGTGTCCTCTATTTATATATATATACTTATGCCAATCTGAATTTATTTGGTACACCAAATTTCCTATGAACTAAACTCGGTTAGAAAATTTGATTTTCTGTCAGATTTTACTAATGACATCAAAATCATACTTTGTATTCAGAATTAATCAAAAGTTTCTTCATGAAACTTGTAGATAACTTTAAGATCTAATTCACCACCAAATTTTATCAAAATCGGTGATCATTTGATACCCCAAACTAATTCTACAATGCTCAAATCTGAAACAGAAAAATTCCAGCAATATATACAATCGTGCGTATATCTAAACAAATTTCTCTAAATAAATGATTTAAGCTCATAAATGAAATTTGCAACCATAAACATGAAGATAATATCAGCAATGTAATAAAATAAAATTTCACAAATAATTAAACATTAAATTTATTCAATCCTCATCAAATTATTATAAATCAAATTATGTGAATTCTTATCTTTAATTAATTTAAACCCTAATAGTTAGAGAGATCTCCTACCTCAAGGAATCATGAAAATATCTCCTTTTTCTTCATCCTTATCCTTTTGTCTTCTCATCCGAATCTTTGAAATCCTTCTTCCGTGGTTGCCGATTCGAAGGAGAAAGCTTGTGATGCTTCGGATCTCTAATTCTCTCTTCTCTTTTCTCTCTCTCTCCTCTCTCTTTTCTCTCTCTCTCTCTCACCTCTCATTTTCGGCCAAAGAAGGGCTAGGGTTGGCGATTACTAATCGGGAGAGGGTGAATCGATGTGTGAGAGGAGAGAAATATTATTTTCTCTAATGACTCAATCTAAGGATAAATCTAGTATTTCTTCCAAGATTAAAATTAAGGGATAATTAAATCTCATAAATTCAAAATTTAAAGAATGATAATAAATTATCCTTTGACTCATAACCATATTCCTTAAATATCTCCAATTTTAATAAATATCCTCATGAGAGTTTTAAATCAATAAATATTCAAATAAATTATGAGATTTTAAATAAATTCAAATTTAAATCAAGAAAATAATTTTCTAATATTTCTCTTATTATTTTCAAATAAATACTAGATCTTACAAAAATTATTTCTACATCCAATATTTTTTTTATCATTCTTTCTTAGTTATTTTTGGAGATCAAATAAATCAAATGTATCACTCAAAATTTCTTCTATATTTTCTATATGAAAATATCGTAAATATCATTTATCACCCAAATTTGTATATACAATTCTAATTTATAATATATGTCAAATCTAAATTTTCAGGATGTTACAATTCTTTATGTGACGCCCGTGGCCGAAGAGGGCGGGGAGTGATCGCCAGGTGATGTCCTAAGAGAAAGGAATTAATGAGGCAAAGTGCGACTCCTGACAGACTTCCAAACCGAATAATGAGTGGTGAGAGGGGCACAAGAATGAATCATCCCACATCGGAAAGGGAAGGAGATCCTAAGCTGTATAAGTAGATAATTTGATCTCAAATAGTAGATGCGCCTTTAGTGGCAAGACCGTGAGGTTAGTGATGGAAAACTTCATAGTCAAGCGTGCTTGGGCTGGAGTAGTATTGAGATGAGTGACCTCCTGGAAACTCAAGCACACAGTTTTCCTAAAGCCAAAGCGGACAATACCTCTACAATGAGATCACGAGATGTTATAATAACTATGATATCTTTGTCCTTTAAGCGAGCAACCATATATGTGGCTTAAAGAAATGTTTTGAGTTAAATGTAAGTATGCAAGCAAATGTTGAGGAAACAAAGATTGTTCATATGGCACACAAATGATCAACGATGAGCATTTTCATTCAGGCAATTGGAGCCAAAAACTTTTTTTTTTATGAGAAATTAACTTTGATGTTGATTAAATAACGTAGTTTTGATTAATCATACTCCAATCGCTACTCGAGTGTGGATCACCTTCATATGATTAGTAAGAGTTTCCTTTATACGAGTGAGGGCATGATCAATTAGCATTTTCTCACGTGTTTGCCATTCAGCTTATCTTTTGCTTTACTATAGCATGAACTCCTCTATTTTATGACAAATTGCTGCATATTTTTGTTATTATGATTTATCCTCATATCTGAAAACTTGTACCATCCTTATACTTGGTAGATTGGGTTTATAATGAAGCATTGCATATGCTTTTAAGTTCCAATGTGGCATTATTGCCCCATTATCGCCACATTATCTTAACGTTTATAAAAGGACTTTCTATTGATTTTCTCCCATGCAAAAGAATGAGGATCTAACAACAAATAAATCTTTTTCTTTTTTTTTTCTTCATCTTGCTTCATTCTTGTTTTGAAGAGAGTGACTTTGTAATTTACTTTCAACAAATTTCTTTTTATTAGAATTCTTTGATTGTGCTAACTGATAGGTGATGAAGAATCTTTTTGAATCACCTTAAATTCTTGTCATTTTCTTCTTTTTTCTTTCACTATATTTCTTCATTAACCATTTGTAGGAGCACACAACAATTCTCAATTTTTCCTGGACTCCTCTACGTAGATGATTCTCGCTGTTAATAATATCAAACTTGGATAAAAAAAAATTCAAGAATCTCTATGAATAACATGTTGTTGGGTCCCAAGTCCCGGATGAAAAATGTAGAGGGATATGTTAGGCAATCAATAACCAACGTAAAACTTGTCTAAGAAATATGATATGAATCCTTTAAAAAATTGCGTTAAAACTAAGGCGTTCCTTAAAAGCGACGCGCTGTATTGCCTGAATATGGTGAAAAGTATGCAAGGGACGTTGCATCGGCACTCGGGTATAGTGATAAGTGAGTAAAGATTTTCACATCATAAACAGATGTGGTAAAGAAATTAGTCTATAACACTAATACTAAGATTCAAGGTATTAGCATAAGACTAGATACTTGAAATATAGGTACTCTGACAGACAAGTTATTGAAGTTGGTGGATATCTTAATGCATAGGAGAATTAATATTCTATATTTACAAGAAACAGAATGGGTGAGAGAAAAAGTTAAAGAAATTGATAACCCAGGTTTCAAGCTTTATACTCTGGTAAGAATAAAACTAGAAATTGGGCACGTGTAATTTTGAATAAAAATTTGAAGGATCATGTAGTAGAAGTCAAAAGAATTGAAGATAGAATTATAACTTTAAAAATTATAATAAATAGGATGACTATCAATATTATAAGTGTTTATGCTACCAAGTCGGTTTAGATGGAAGTATAAAAGAAAAATTTTGGAATAATTTAGAAAAACTGATATAAAGAATACCTCAGGAGGAGAGAATATGTATTGGAGAAGATCTAAATAGACATGTTTAATGTGTTGCTGAAGAGTTTAATTGTATTCATGGTGGGTGGCTTTTGGGAGACTAATGAGGAGGGTGAAATTCTCTCAAGCATACGATTTTATAATTGCTAATACTTTATTTATGAAAAAAAAATACATATTATCACCTACAAGAATGAGTCTTCTAGATCACAGACTGATTATTTTCTTTTAAGAAAACGAAATCCCTTGAAGTGTAAAAACTATGAGATCATCACAAGTAAATATTTGACTACCCAATATCGGTTAATAGTCTCAGATCTCATAATAAAGAGATGAAGAAGAAATAGTAAGTTGAAATAATATTCTCAAACTCAATGGTAAAAACTGGAGATGAGAATTAGAATATATTTAGGAGAAGAGTTATAGAACTTAGGCAGTGAGGCATTGATGGATCTTATGTGATCGACTGTTGCTAACTGTATTAGCAAGGTAGCGAAAGAGGTGTTAGAAGAATTTAAAGGAAAGATTCCTAATAATAAAGATACTTGATGGTGAAAATAAGATATATAAAAAAAATTAAAAAGAAGAAAATATATTATAAAGATTAGTACAAATACAAAAATAAAAAAATTGAAAAAAATACAAAATAACTTGACAAGAGCCCAAGAAAGCAGTATATATTATAAAAACTATAGCGTTTAAGAATTTATATAAAATATTAGCATAAAAAAGGAGAAATATATATATACAAACTTGCTAAGATATGAGATAAAAAAACTAAAATCTTAATTCAAGTAAAATGTGTTAAGAATGATGATTACAAAATACTTTTCAAGAAGGAAGATATTCAACATAAATGGATGAATTATTTTTAAAAGATTTCCAATGATGGTTGTGACAATACATTTGAATTATGAAATTTAACATTCAAAACGAGAATAGAAATTACTATTACATTTGACGTATTAATAAGGCTAAAATTTAGGAGACTTTAAAGAAGATGAAGTGTAAGAAGGTGGTTGGACTGGATATCCTAATAGATGCTTGAAATGTATATAAGATAAAAGAGTGTATTGGCTAACTAAATTATTTAATAGAGTTTTGAAAACTAAATGAATACCAAATGAGTAAAGAATAGTACATTGATATCTATTTACAAAAAATAAAAGTGATGTATAAAATTATGCCAATTATAGTGGTATTAAATTAATAAGTTACACTTTAAAACTTTGGGAAAGGGTAATTGAGCGGAGATTATGTTATAATACTAGGGTGTCATAGAACCAGTTTAGTTTTATATTTAGTAGATCCACCATGAAAGCTATTAATTTGCTAAAGAGTTTAAATAAAAAGTTTAGGAGAAAAAAGAAAATTTGCATTTGATTTTTATTAATTTAAAAAAAAATCATGATAAAGTTCTAAGAGAAGTGCTTTGAAAAAATTTTAAAAAGAAAAGAGTCTGCACTACTTATGTTTAAGTTATCAAAGGCATATAAAAGGGTTGTTATTTGTGTTTGAACACAAAATAATTTAATTAAGGACTTTTTAATTGCAATTGGACTGCATCAAGGCTCAACTTTAAGCTCATATTTTTTTGCATTAGTTTTGAAGTTCCTAAATGAACATATTCAAAAAACAATACCTTAGTGTATATTTTTCGCAAATAATATTTTTCTTATTGATAAAATTAGAGAAGAGGCTAAGGCAAAACTTGAGTTATAGAGAAATACCTTAGAATCTAATGGTTTTCATCTTAGCAAATCAAAAATCGAATATATAGAGTGCAAATTTAATCAAGATAGAAACACTTGTATTAATGAGATGATAATTAATAATCAAGTTATTAGAAAGAGTGAGTAATTTAATTACCTTGGATCAATTATACAAAATAATGATAAAATGAATGGGGATGTTATCAACAAAATTTAAGCAGGATGACTAAAATAAAAAAAATGCTTCAAGTATATTGTGTGATAAAAAAATTTCATTTAAATTTAAAAGTAAATTTTATAGACCAGTTGTAAGACCAGTAATATTATATATTGTAGAATATTTTTACATAAAATAGAAATATATAAGTAAAATAAGTCATAAAAATGAGAATACTGAGATGGATGAATAGATATACACTAAAAGATAAGATGAGCAATTGATATATCTATGAGAAGGTTTGTGTAGCTTCAGTTAAGAATAAACTCAGAGTGAGTAGACTAAGATGGTTTGAACATATAAATCATAAATCGATAGAAGCTTCAATAAGGATAGTTAAATTATTGGATATTGCTTGTGTTAAAAGAAAAGGAGAAAAACCAAATAAAATATGACAAAAAATCATCCGAAAGGATCTCACATATTTCAGATAAATGAGGACTTGTTATTTAATAGAGCGCAATAGAAACAAAAAATTCATATCTATCTAGTGGGATAAAAGTTTGATTGTTATTATTGTAAGAATTTGTATGAAATTATATAGTAAAAATTTGCATGAAATATTTAGTGAATGACCTGAAAATCCCATGACTAAAAGCCCACCGGACTTTCAAATATTACACATTTCTTAAGAAATTATAATTTTATTTTAAATTTTAGAGATAATTACATCCAGGTTCCTGAGTTTAACGCTTAAAAACACACAGTTCCACATTTTTAAAATTATAATATTGGGCCCTAAGTTTTAATAAATTATCAAATGAGTTTTTTTTAAAATTTTTTAATATTACCATTATACCCCTGAGCCTGTCTCTCTCCTCCCAATCGGCGCACACTGCGACCTACCAACGGCTGCGCGGAGCCGCTGGCGGGTCGTGCAGCCATCCCCATGCGCGGGGATCGAAAGGCGTCAGCGTTTGCACAGGCGCTGCGTGGCTGCCTCTCCTCTCAATCGACGCGCACAGGCAACAGCCGTGCCACCCGCCGGAGGCTGCGCGGGCGCAACACGGCCGCCGGTGGGTCGCACATGCTGCGCAGCCGCCGGACCCACCTGCAACAGCGCGGCGTCGATCGTGCGCGCATATTAGGAGGAGAGTGAGAGAGGTGGGGAGAAGAGAGAGAGGTCCAAGGGTATAATGATAATTTAAAAAAATGTTAATATTAAAAAATTAAAAAAAAGATTTATTTGATAATTCATTAAAACTCAAAACCCCGATATTATAATTTAAAAAACGTGGATCTGTGCGTTATTAAGCGTTAAACTCAAAAACCTGAGTGTAATTATCCCTAAATTTTAACATAAATTATAATATAAAATTTAATTTTATTTCAGGTGAGAGCGTTTGGTTAGTTGTTAGTTGTTATGTTGATGTTACGTTATGTAATGTAGATGTCATCTTTTGATTAATAATTTTATAATTTAATAGAAGATTATTTATAGATATCATTAAATTAAACATTTACCTTCTCTAAATAATATAACATAACATCAAGATAATATTGAATAAAACATCTCTTAAATATAATTCTCAATTTTATTTCAGACGCACGACAGCCTTTAGAACAGTACTAGTAAAGCAGAACAAATACATGTGTAGAGACTCGACGGGGATGAAGAAGAGCATTAAGGACCGAAGGACTGACAATGGCAGAACTGTAATTACTTGCTCTCATCTTCTTCCTCCGTCAACATCGTCCCAATCGGCACCCTCACTTCCTTATAGCTGCACGCGTACGGCTCGCCCGAGCCCACGTACTTCCCCGTCCACCGCCCCTCGTCGACTCCGCTGGCGTCCCAAACAGAGGCATAGAGGAACATCGGCTTCTCCGGCCACGGCTCCCCTTCCCGGCGAACATCCCGGCGAACCACCACTCCGTCGACGAGCCAAACAATCTCGTCGGAGCTCCACCGGATTAAGTACTCGTGAAAGTCCTCCGAGGCGTCGAAGCCCAGAGGGTGGATCTGCTCGCGGCCGCCGGAGCCCGACGTGTAGTAGTTCGTCTGGACGGCGGTGTTATCTTTGCCGAGGAACTCGAAGTCAATCTCGTCCTGGAGCTTGTCGCCCTCGAGGGAGGAGAGGTAGATGTTGTAGTTGAGGCCGGACGTGTCGCCGGCGGGGCACCGGATGCTGGCGCCGAAGGTGCCGTAGAGGAAGCGGGAGGGGGAGCGCCACCGGGCGCCGAGGCGGTGGTCGTAGACGACGTGGATTTCGCCGGTTTCCGGCGAGTGGTGGCAGGCTTCCGGGGTGTAGTCGACGACGATCTTCGTTAGGAGTTCGGTGGGGTGGTTGGACGGGACGGCGGCCATTGACGCAGTGGACGGGGAGGAGGCAAGTTTTTTTGGTTTTTTTTTTGAAACTTCTTGTTTGGTTGGGCGGCGTGGGGTTTATAGAGGTTAAGTAGGGCTGTTACCGTTTAGATCTCGAGTTGATTACTTCTAGCTCGACTCATTTGTTATAAACCGAGCCGTTCTCAAGCCGGATCGAGTCTAGCCTACCGGACTTAGGATTGGCTCGAATAAAAAATTAATTTTTTTTAAGCCGGCTTGAAAATGGCTCGAAATCAGCTCGAAGTTGATTGAGATCGACTCAAGCTGGCTCGAAATTGAATCCAATCAACTTCGAGCCGATTTTGATTCGATCGAAATGTGATCAATTCGATTTCGAACCTGTATTGACTCGGCTCAAAATCGGATTAATAACAGCCCTACTGCCATGTCGACCCTAGCTCCTAGACGTAGTCAATCATTTCACATAGTATAGGTAATTGTTCCGGCTGATGTAATTAGAATCTAGGCTTATAAATATCATATAATTTCTTGGAAACATTTATTTTGGAATGAAGACTCTTCTTTATACTCGAAGCTCTATATTATTTTACTATAACGAATTCTTTTTCATACCATCTATTTTAGGTGTAATAGCACATAAATGATGTCATACCATACCCTCCTCTCTAAGGGAAGACTTCATATGGACCAAAAAAAAAAAAGACTTTTGTTGCAATCAAGTCGAGGTTCCTCCAAGGAGACGAAGTTGTTTATTGAATGAGTAAAAAGGACCTATGTGAAATATACCTTTTACCTTATGGATAATTCGTAATTTGCCAAAATAAAGAAATAAAAATCAGTTTTATCATATATCAAGTCACTTTAGTTGTATGTAATTATATATCATTCTAATATAAGTCACTTTAGTTGCTGATTATTTTTTAATATAATAATACTGCGTCCATGAAGTTTCCTTGTGGCTCAACTAAGGGCAAAATATATATATATATATATATATATTTTGATGTTTTTATCCGGCATTACATTAGTTTGAGCTAAAGTGGATCAAGTATCTTTTTGTTATATTTGATTATGTTAATAGCAATGTGAGAAAAATATACATATATATAATTATTAAAGAATATGGTTTCAAAAAATTAAAGTTAATGTAAATTGTAAATTATATAACTTTTTGATTGGGATAATTCATATTTATAAAAAATAAATGTCATCTAAATCTTTGAGATTTAAGAATAATATGAAGTAGGTTTACGAATTTAAAATTTTTTTAATAAAGTCTCTAAAATTGATGTTAATATTTCAATCAGTTTTATTTTCTTAATTTGATATTTTTTATCTTTTAAATAAAATTTATTTAAATTAAATATTTAAATATAAAATGATAAAAAGAATCTCCCTCTCTAACCTTCCATCCTGCCTAGTTATTTATTTTAGTAGAGAAGAAACTAAAATCAAAATTAGGTCAGCTTAGAGAATTCATTGAAGTCCCTTAAATAATTACTTGATTGAAAATCTAAAAACAAATAACATATGAAAATCTATAGAAAGTTCATTGGGTCTTACTCTTTATTCTACAAACTAAAGAAAAACATAGATAATAAACAAAAGATGAAACTTTTTAGAGTATAGAGATAAATTGCATTGCTTAAAGAAAGCATTGTTAGTCAAATGGGCTCTTTATTCTGAACCTATTGAAGTCGAAGAATGGATTTTTGGGCATTGCTTAAAGAGTTCATTTTAAAAAAACAACTATCACTACAAAAAAACAATGAACAAATATCATACTAATTCGAGTGCAAGTTAAAATCTTGGAAAGTGCTGGGAATATGCAAACAAACAATCCTTTAGAAATCAGAGTATAGATGTAATTATATTAGTCCTTACTCTATTCTATAAAAGATGTAATTTCTTAATGATAACCAAAGTTTAAACTGTGTAATCTTCTAATAGAAATATGAGATAAAACTAATTGAACAGGTAAACTGAAAGCGTGACGGAGACTTACAGATTTCCTAATTTGCTTTACAATGGACACACGAATGAAGAGCCGACGGAATTTTTGTTCAGTGTTACATTTGGCTATATAACAAACATGCTCTTTAGCTGGTAGTGTCTTACTTATTACCCTATATTTGTATGAACTTCGAATTAGTTCTTTGAATTATTACCCCTATTGTGCACCATTACATGCAATCTCCTACCTATAGGTAGCTATGAAGCATGGACATTTCAAGAACCATGCCGTGTCCGTGTCGGACACACGGACACTTGGGGACACGCGAGGACACCCGGGGACACCGTGTCGGACACGCCACATGGCGTGTCCTAATAAAATAATATAAAAAAAAATTAAAGGACACTTATTGGACACGCGAGGACACTTCAAGACACCTTAG
>KZ451942.1:2011516-2029731 GCA_002786265.1 Apostasia shenzhenica | reverse complement strand
GTATATGCGAATTGTCAACATAAGATATGAAATTGTTTTTTTTTTATCAAAAAAAATGAGAAATTGTTACGCATTAGAATTGGCCAACATTGGTGTTAAAAAATACATAGCTTATCCATCGATCATTAGCCTGAGATTTGGATTGGGTTGGTACTATCCATTTAGTTTTATGTTGGATACTTCAATTCTCAAGATGCATTTAAAAAAAAAAAAAAACTAAGCGGTTGATTTAGTTATTTATATACATTGTATGCTCTCATAATCTTTACATCATTCGCTATAATTGGGTCAAAAGTTTCAGTAACTGTTGACATAGGATGTAGGGAATCCCAAGAAATACCAAAAAAGAGAAAGAGTTTCGGGAGACGGCGGCGCGTAAAGAGGTAAGCTTGTTAGTGGATGCTTAAGGGAGAGAGAGCAAGAGAGTTCGGGGAATTCAGAAGAGCACACAACAATTTAAGGTGGTTCAGGGAGGAAGTCCCCTACGTCCACCGAGCGATCAGCGAAAGGATTTCACTCGAGGAAAAGGATAGCCGCGAAGGCTTAATACAATGCTTGGAAGAAAGATAAAGAGAGAAGGAGCTTCCTCAATTCTGGCTCTGATACAATGAGAATGGGAGAATCAGGGAAGCTGCTTGCACCCTGATCTGTAAATTTGGATCCTCCTTGGTTTGGTCTTTGATCTGTCCTGATCTCCTCTGATCCCCATGAAGACTGTTCAGAAGTATTTATAGGCAGCAGATGGTGCAGCTTTATCCTGATTTTTCAGAGAAAAGGAGGTGAACAAGCTCTGAGTTCGCGTCGTTTGTTGACCGTCGGAGGGACCAAAAGCAGCAAAAGGAGAATGCTAACTTTTAATATTAGTACTGCTTCTGGAGATCCGTGACAGCTGGGGCATACAGACCCTTGATTTGCGGGTCTGGGAAAAGCGTTTTGTATGGGGAACGGTGCGGTCGGACTAAGCTTGATTGTAACAGGCACCGGTTTGTAACATCGAAGACGATGTTACGTATTAGGGATGGTCCTAGTTCATCGTGGACTAGGGTTGGTTGAACCCTCGTGTATAAGGTTTGACCAGATCTAACCTGTGAGAACAGATAGATGGATCAATTAAAAAAAATTAAGGGCAAAAGCCAGCCAGGCGCCACATGTACGGCAAAGATGCAATGCTGAAACCACGTGTTAACGGTAGCAGGTAACATCGCTTATATAACAAAATTGTTGAGTGAATTTTTTGCATATATACACTTATTATATTAAAATTGACTCATTAAAAAATAAATTTAATATGATTTATTTTCAACATTGAACAATCAATAATTACATCAACTAGTTAACAGTAACTTGTGGTGTTAATATATATATATATATATATATATATATGCTTGTTATGTTAAAATTGATTCATTAAAAGTAGAATAGGTCTAATCTGATTTATCTTTATGTTAAGTGAAGATTGTTAAAATACGTACATATAATTATTATCTTACATTGGATAATCAATAATTACATCGATTAATTAACAGTAATTTATGGTGTTAATATATAAGTATTGCCTCCGTACTATATTGAAAAAATATTTCAAAATAAAAAAGTGTTGGGCCTTACATGCACTTGAATATTAGGTTCAACTTGAATCTAACGTGTTACACTTCTATCAATAAATATAATTAATTGTCATTTATATGAAAGATGCCTCAATAAATATAATTAATTGTCATTTATATGAAAGATGCCTCAACGAAGACTAACAGAAGAAAAAATAAAAACATGATATTATATATATAGTATGATTAATTTATGGCAATCAATTCATCATAATTTTAATAATATTTTTCTTCAATCTCTGCATAATATAAAATGTTTTTTAAAATAAATTGTGGCTATTTTTCATTGAAGTGATACAAATAAATAATTAAAATATAACTTTCTGATAAATTAAAACAAATAAAATTAATTTGAAGTCCTCATTAGGCCACTTGTCAACGTTTTAGCTTGTCATGCCCCATTCTGTTGACTGGGCCGCAGTGAAAGCGTTGACGAGAGCGATCTCAATTGCCGGCCCATCGGCCTGACAGACCCGGTCCAGCCCATTTTTTCCCGTGCCACGTGGCAGTCACTACTTTTAATCCCCGTTGGATTTTCTTGGAGATCCGTGCGGCATTTTCAACAGCATCTAAATTATGTGCACCCCCCTTGTCTCTGGCCATAATTTTCACCAACTTAAATTTTATTTTATTTTAAAAAAATAAAATAGTATTTTATGTTTGATTTTATATAAATTTTAATATTAAGTAATTACTTTATTTTACATTTAATATAATTCTTAATTTAATTAATTTACTTTACTTTTATATTATATATATATTTTAAAAATATTCATAAATTTTTATTTATTCATTTTTTCTCCAACTAAATAAAGCTTTGAGTAAGACTAACTTGAACGACATATCAATGAAGCTATTAACTATTATAACTCATTTATTTATTAGACGGCATGCAAACGAACATTCTTTTTAGTTTGTTGCTATAATATGTATTTTTATATTTCTCCAAAATCGGATGCACAATATATATATATATATATATATATATCTCAAACTTCACTAAGTCCGTTACCATCTAAAAAATTGAAAAAATAATATATAAACTACTAAAATTTAATTATTTAATATAATATTTAGATTTTTAATATTATATATTAATTAATTTTTTTATAAAAAATACAAATTTTATTATATATATTACAATTATGCATAAATTTTAATTTTTACATATTTTTTATGATTAATATATAATACTAAATATTTAAGTGTCAAATATGTAAAATTATTATATTTTAGTAACAAATAATTTTTTTTAAAAAAGTTCTACATTTTACAAGTATTAGTACTCCTAATCATATTCATTTTTATCTCAACAAATCTCCTCTTGTATGAGAATCCATTCATATTAGATTTTCTTTCTTTAATAGGTCATTTAAGTGCATGCTTTTCAAGAATCTACTCAACCACCTAGAGCTATAGTGAGAGTTACTTGCCCTTATAATTTCTCGACCATATTAGAATAAGTAAGAGTACTCATAGGATCATAATCCGCATGGACAACTTGATTTACTGAAGGCTCAGTCGATCCATCGACTTTAATACCAGTACTTGTTATAGTAGTTATCATAGGGAGCTCAAGGTCTAACATACAATTAATAGACATCTATCAACTTAAAAGTATACGTTAATGGATAAGAATCATGAATTATACATTAACATCACAACTTATCAATGTTTTAAAAACTAAACCAAACTAGCCGATTTAATCGGTTGAACCGTGAATCGATTGTCTAATCTATTTGATCGAGCTTTTAAAAATTAAATTTTCTATTCGTACTATTAATATAATTATGTGCTTTAATCGAGCTTAGATTGATGATCGGAATTCTACGATTTCATCAAAACCAGCCAAAATGAAAATCAGTACTTACATCACCAAAAAATTTGACCAAATATCAAGTTTCCAAAGGAAAAAGCCAAATTTCAAAATAATTGACCAAATAATAATAACAAATGATTTAATAATAATAATAATAATATGTTGACGTTAGAAATGAGAAACAAATTAGGTTAAATATTATGTTTTTCTTTTGAGGTAATTTCTTTCAGTCTTTTGAGATAAATCTCTATTTTACACAAATTTATAAAAATAAAAGGGCAAATACGCCCAGATTCTTCGTTTTAACGCTTAATATCACGTAAGTCCATATTTTTAAAATTATAATATCGAAATTCCTGAATTTTAATAAATTATCAAATGGGTCTTTTTTTATTTTTTTTATTATTAAAATTTTTTAAAATTACCGTTTTACCCCTACCCCTCTCTCTCCTCCTGATCCCGCGCACGGCGCGGGCCGTGCGGCTGCTGGTGGGTCGCACGGCCGCAAGCAATTCACGCGGCCGCCGGCGGACATGCCGCGAGGCAGCCGGACCGCTGGCGGTTGCGCGACCTACACACGTGCGCCGGATCAGGAGGAGAGAGAGAAGGGCAGAGGTAAAATAATAATTTTAAAAAATTTTAGTAATAAAAAAATAAAAAAAGACCCATTTGATAATTTATTAAAACTCAGGGACTCGATATTATAATTTTAAAAATGTGGACCTGCGCAATATTAAGCGTTAAACTCAGAGACATCGGCGTAATTTGCCCAAAATAAAAACATGATCCCTCTCACCTAATTTGTTTTTCCACTTGAAATTTTTTTGATAGTTTTCATTAAATTAAGCAGTTTTGCTATTTGAAAAATTAAGAAAATATATCTAAGCATTAAAAAATATAATTAAGTATTCTTAATTATTATTATAACTTCAATTTTTTCTTTTCTACATCTCAACCTATAATAACAAATTTTAATATTAAAAAAAATATATATATATATATATATAACTTTTTAAAATAGCAAAAGTTAAAATTTAACGTAATCTATTACAGGAAAAATTATTGGGTGCGGACCGCACACCGGTCAGACGCCCAATCAGAGGATGTCACATGTGCCCAGATCCAGCTGCATGGCACACGTGGCGCCCTCTGATTGGGTTCCGAATAGTGCGCCAGCCGAGCCCAATAACTTCTCCTATTACAGAGGTTTCAACGTACATAAAAAACATTTTTAGTGGAAAAAACCCAGATTAATGACATATATATTTTTGTGCCCCTTTGTGAAATCAAAAGATATTTTGGGGAGTTGGATGAAATTACTCTTTTTTTTTTTAATAATTCGGATCAAATATGTTAAGTGCTATATTTTTCCTTTTCTTGATTTGAGATTTCCTCATGCAGGATCAGCAACTTTAAACTGGTGACTAACAGTGGCTTTCATAGTGCTCATCTTTGTTCTTGATCATGTTCATCCTAATTTTAATTGGATCCATATTTATTCCACAAATAGAAAATTTGATCTATAATAACATAAAAATATAGACTCCAAGATGGAGAAATTATTTGGTCAGGCTGTGTTGATATGAAAACTAGTTAAACCGCAAACGCACGATGATGTTGTAGAAAGCAAATAAGTGTACGGGTCGAATCCACAGGGATGAGTTGAAATAAACCGAACACAGTCTCCTCAAAACGATTTTATTGAGATAAGATGCAAACGAAAATATTAAATATTTAAATGCGATTGAATAGAAATTTGAACTAGAACATAAAACGTTAAAAAACTAAACCACGGCTCAAGAATGAACTACAAAATGAAAGTGCTTTTGCTGAAATGAAATGAAAATTAAAGCTAGAGTTTGTAGAATAATATAAAATTAAAACTACAACTTAGCGAAATAAACAGAACTAAAAACAATGCGAAGAAAGAAAGAAATAAATTGAGCTTAAAGTCTAGCTGCCATTGATGGCCGGCGAGTGCTTTCAAGCTTTGTGCTTAGCTCCACTGCCTTGCCTGAGAACTGCTCCAGCCTCTGCCTTGCCGAGCACACCAGCAGCCCCTCTCCCATGGCTTCCAATTATATATATAATGTTTTAATCTTTTCTCCTTTTCTCATAATAAATTTTTTAAAGCAATTTTTCATGCAATAACTTCATTAATTTGACTCCAATTCCCCTTGACTTAATTGAAGAGCTAGTTGATATTTTTCATGACCAGCCATCAATACTTAAATTTGACTTTGGTGCTTCAAGATTGGTGTTCTATGCTTTGATCTCGCCCATTAACATTTACGCCGTGATGTCATCTATAAATATTCATGAAAAATATATCTGAGTAGCAACTTAATTCTAAATAAATATTATCGAGAAAATTATGCAATTAATGAATGCCCTTAGATTTTAATAATATTTTGATAATTCAATTTATGTATTAGAAATAAAAATATAAAAATTATGCTCAAATGGCATAATATTGCTATTAATTTTATATTTTTCCGCGTCATTTCTTAGGCGTTCAGCATATGCGTGCTGCCTCACGGACAACGCCACGCTTGAAAAGGCGAGAAAACGCTGTTTTCTCGCAGTTTCGCGTCATTTTTTCATATTTTTGTAAAAAATATTTTGGTTAATACATTTTAATTGACATGCATTCATATACAAACTTCATTAAAGTGAATATAAAGTGAAACAAAGTCAATACAAAGTCACAAATATATTGTATTTACACATAAATACAATATATCTGTGACTTTGTATTGACCTTGTTTCACTTTGTATTCACTTTGGTGAAATTTGTATATGAATGCACATCAATTAAAATATATTATGCAAAAATAATTTACAAAAATATGAAAAAAAGCAACAAAACTGCCAGAAAACGAGGTAAAACGGCATTTTCTTGCCGTTTCAGGTGTGGCGCTGTGTGCGAGGCAGAGTGCACACGCCGCCCGCGCTTGCTGGGCTCCTAAAAAATGACGTGGAAAGCCGACCTAATCAAATAATTTCTCCCCAAGGTGACTATAAAAGAAAATAATATATAACTTTAACTTATTTTTAGAACTTGTCATGTGAGTTCGAGATATTTTTAATTTAAATGTAGTCTGTTATTGAACTTGTTGATCAAGTTCCTTTGCATGATATTGTTCAATTCAAACGTAGTGATCAACTTGAAAAGAAAAAAAAATTGAGGTATATATAATAAATATCAAATGACATGAGTTTGGTCCTATCTAAAATAATTCTCTCATCACAGGTACTCTGGTGAAATTTGATGGAGCGCCGGCTTGGGAGAAATCTGCGAGGGGAGGTGACGTAGGCTGAGACTGTGTTTAAGATCCAGTTTCATCATCCCAGCCGACGATGCATAAATAACAACAAAAATTATACGCATATATATATATATATATATAAATATATATATATATGTTTAAAAAAAAGGATAAATTATTTTTAGTTTCTGTAATTAGTTGACTCAGCTTGTTGATCTATATTTTAGATTTTTTTTTTTCAATTTCTTGTCTTTTCTATTGATTTTCACTTCAAATAAGTCTGAAACTTCTATTTCATATAGATGTTGCTTTATTGTAATAACCAAGCTAGCTTTTGTATCGAGGAAATTTCAATGAATATATGTAGTCAACGTTCATTATAAGAATATATTCTTCAATATATATACAATTAATCTATATATATATATATAGAGAGAGAGAGAGAGGCCTAATCAGTTTAAAAAATTAGTATAGTTATAGCATTACATTAAAATAAAGTACAAAAGAGGTTCAAAGTTAGCTAACATCTCATAATTACAAAACTCAATGAGAAAATTCACCTCTTTTCTAACAAAAATCACCCTATGTGGCATCATGTGTTAAAAAATAAATTATACTATTCATATGATATTGTATGTGTGTAATCTTACAATAATGAAAAGAAGTCATAATATTTACAATAAGTTCAAGTAAGTAATCCTTCTAGCTATGAGTGCTCCCCTCCTAGGTATTGAGCACTCAAGCTAGCTAGGGACTCTCATCTTATATAGTGAGACCTATTTGGCTTCATGTATCTCTACATTAGTTCAATCTACTCTAAAAATTCACAACAATTCACTTGTGAGAATACCTGATCAAACTGTCTAATCTGTACACTGGACAGTTCATTTAGAATATAATATTTGTCGTTCAATACTGATCAGACGGTCTAGTGGACAATAGAATAAACAGTCTGATCCCTCCTATCGGATAGTCTGATTAGTTTTCTCACTACAATAATAGTGGGCATTTACAAATATTGGTCGCAATTGCTGAAAGCTGTTGTAGTCTCTTAGTCACCTAATTAATGTGAACACGAATGATCTGATCCTTCCATCTTTAGCTCTCACCGATACAGACTACACAATCCATCTAGTGGATCAAAAGGTCTTATAATTTACAACAGAATTTAGCTTTACACGTCAAATCAATTCCAGTTATTCACATCGTCACTCGATCTCAAGAACTCATATATTCGTCATCGAAAACTTGACAGACCAGAAGGATCCTTAATTTGTTTGTCCTTCTCAACCTCGTTCAGCCTTGTGCACAGTTAAAATTAATGTAAAATATCTTAACGATTCATTGCACAAATTCCTACATTGTGATGCGCAAACGATAGTGATGTTGGGGTTCAAGAGGTTCAACAGAGGCCCTCTATCGTACGGTACTCATCATATATATACACACACTCTCTCTATCTTTCTCTCTCATTTTTTCTCTCTCTAATATTCTTCAGTTGACCCTGAATATTTTTTATTATCAAAATTGACCCTGAATATCTGATTCGTGGTGATATTTAAAATCTGATCCCCTCCTCTTTACGTCGTTGCATGTGCCGATCGAGCCCATGCATGCACGTAAGCTTGTACTTTGAGCTTGGTTCAAGGAACCCAATATTATTTAATTAATTATTCAAATAAATATATAATTTGCTTCAAAAAATTTTAGGCCACGTGTACGAATGGATGGCGTTGAGTCACAATTAAGTTTTTTTTTTCAATTTTCTTAAATTAATATGTGTAATTAAACATATATATTAAGGTGTTGAAATAATGTTAACAGTATTAATAATTAAGCATGTATTTGTTATCATAAATATGGGATATTTATAAATCTCTAATTACTTAAGTATGCATGGGATTATGAAGTCGGAATTTAATCTCTAAGCATGCATTTTTTACATTTTTTTATTATTCAATGACCTTTGTATAATTATGCTTAAGAAAGTTATTCATCAAAGCAGTTTCAACAAGAAATTGATCTCGAATATTATTGTTGATTTTCGATAAACTTTTCTAACTAAAGCTGCCTTTATCTACTTTGACGAGATTGACTTTTTGTCTGCCTAATGGTGTGTCTCCCAACCGTACATAACTAGAACTTTCACAAGCCAACTTGGTAAAAGAGGATAGATCTATGAGCAGCTATAGCTACACATCGATATCAATTTATTGAGTTAACATTTTAAGTCTCGTGGTATAAATATAAATAGCATCAGCCTAAATAATGTGTCATACGTTGTGAGATCACACAGAATTTTTTGTCCGCCTAATATATGGTGTGTCTCTCAAACCGTACATAACTAGCTAGAACTTCCACAAGCCAACTCGGTAAAAGAGGATAGATGAGCAGCTATAGCTACACATCGATATCAATTTATTGAGTTGACATTTTAAGTCTCGTGGTATAAATATAAATAGCATCAGCCTAAATAATGTGTCATACGTTGTATTAAATTTTAAAATATATATATATAAATTAAAAAATAATTATGAGTTTACTTATCAGTAATTAACCTTTTAAAAATTAGCAAACTTACAGCATAATTTTCTGCCCTAATCACGTGCATCTCATGAAAACTTTAGTAAAATCTGATACAGATATGTCATTATCTTCAACATAATTCGAGGTGATCTTATCTCAAATCATTTAAAATCAATTAAGTGTATAATTATCAAAATAATTAATTAAAGTTTAATTAGATTAATTTATTTCCCCAAGGGTTCAACTTTTTGTAAAATGAACATTGCACTCGGGTTAGCGAATTAAAAAGAAGGGGGGAGTGCCCGCTGTCGCGTTGCTACCGGTGGTTTAAGCGCCGTCGCGCCGCGCCCGCACGTAACTAGCTGATTTTATTTAGAAATCGGGTAACTTGTATATAGGTCTATGAAAATTTTGTATTTTTACACGTTAATTCATAGATTTTGAATTATAGCATTTATACACATCTAAATTTCGAATGTAATATTGTAGTTCACAGAATGACCACATGATAATAAATTGTTACCTCCAATGACGCCAAGACTTAGGGGTTGCAATTATAATTAATTATCTATGAACAATGAATATAAAAATTCTTATAACTTCGAACAGAAACCTATATATACAATATTTTACAATTAAAAATATGATAAGTTCCTTACCATGAGCTTGAAGTATCTTTTTTAAGTCATTATGTATGCAAATATTTAAATCTAAGTCCCAATATTTATTCCTGAGATTAGATACAAATCCACTTTATTGTTTTAGATTCGAAGACGCCGACTGTGAAGGTCACGAGAGAATTGAGTGTGGTATTTCGTACCAATTTATAATTTATATCTTAATCACTTTTTCATAACTGAAGATAGATTTGCTAGATTTTTGAATTAATTTTTTCAAAAATAAATTTTGGAATTTTTTTTCCAAATAAATGTACATTTATATATAAATAAAGCTACATTATTCTGGTTGGAATATTTTTATGATTCTTCAGAAAAGTCATACTCCTTAAAAGCCATCCTCATTAAAGTGAGATTTTTCAAATTTTACATAAATACTTGGTAGAACATTGATGAGATATGACATTAATGTTTCTTTTATTTCTCACAAAATTAGTTAAAGCAATCTTAAAATTTGTGCGAATCTTCAAATTATTTTTTAAAAATATTTGATTCAATATTATCTTAATATTATATTATATTATCTATAAAAATAATTACTAATTAGTTTAATGACATCTATACATAAACTTTTATAAAATTTTTTTAGAATTCTTTAATTTTTATTTAGAATAGAGGTTGTATGTCGTACTGAATGCGTTTTAAAGGACAACAAATAATATGATTTGATTGAAAGAACTTAAAAAATTATGAGGTTTGCGTTAATTTTTGTTCCTATCGTGATTTCATAATACAAAGTTACGATGTACCATGCGTACTTTTCTTTTGGAAAATAATGTCAATTAAAATTGACTCTGATGAAATTGTTGGTACTATTCATTGAAAGAGCAAATTTACAGAGGACTTTGACCAGTTTGACTTTATATATATATATATATATATAGTACGTTTGTGAAGATAACATTATCTAGCCTGATTTTTTTAATATTTAATAGACATTCATGATAATATATACAAACAACTAAATAATTAAGAATGGGGCATTTGGTTCGATATTATCTTGGTGTTATGTTATGTAATCTAGATATTATCTTTTGACTAATAATTTTATAATCTAATAGAAGATTCTTTGTTATGTTATCATTTGACTAATAATTTTATAATCTAATGAAAGATTCTTTGTAGATGTCATTAAACCAAATAACTACTTTCTCTAGATAACATAACATAACATAAAGATAACATTGAACGAAATGCCCCTAAATGAAATCTTTGTATTTTTTACGCGACATATGCATTACAAAGATAACTATAAATAATATAGAAGTAAAGTTAGACATTTTATATATGCTTTATTTGTGCATAATGTTAATGTGGAATAATCAGCATGACAGCTAATTTCGTATTACTTAATTATCTTTTATCCAATATACATGTATATATATATATATATAACTTAAATGCAGACCAATATTATTTGCTAGTATCAAATTTTTCGTCAAAGATGTTAGATATTGCAAAGTATAAAATGAATATAGGTGGTGACATAACTTGGTAAATCTAAGCTAACTATTGTGATTTGAATTGACCCATGTCAATAGTCAAAGATCAAATTTAAAAAATAAGTAATTATAAAAATTTATGTTTGGAGAACATCAATGAAAGATCTTGTTGGAAGTAATATTAGGTCTGCACCTACGTATGCCCTACAAATTAAAGAACTAAAAAGACAAAAAAAAAAACATACAAAAAATAAATAAATAAGATTTATATAATTTAGAAAGACTTCTTTATATTCATGGTTGATCCAAGAAGAGAGTTATGCTATCAAAAAGAAAGGTTTGCTAAAAGTTCAAAGGAGAGTTAAGGATCTCTTTTAGAGTTACAAGGACTTAGTGATATTTCGAGTTAGTTTGAGAGCATGGTGTGCGTTCTCGTTCTCATCCAATGATGGATATATGTAAGGCATCTATTTATAGTTGATGGTGGCAGGAATCATGGTCGAAAATTTCTATTCTTCTACTTTAACTACCAATCAAAACTCTCCACTAGGACGTTAACGAGGAGCCCTAAGTGTTTTCTTGATCCCATTAGGATGTCTAGTAACTAAAGCAATTAGCTGAGGCTGCAAGAACTGCTATAACCGTGACGCCAATCAATTGGGAAGTGCATAATGGTGCGACAATCACATAGGTGTAAGTTTAGGGATAGATTGATCAATATTATGTGAATTCCCTTAAGCTAGACAAAATCTTAAGATAGAAAAGAGCAGAAGTGAAAAAAATGATGAGGTGAGATTTTAGCAGAAAAACACCGTGATTTAAAGGTGCACTGGCTATAAATATAAAGGTGTTCGGTGGAGGGCCATTGACAAAAATATCGATGAAAGGATATCGGAGGTGCACCTACTATAAAACACATGATAAGAGTGTGGTGGGGCTTTGACAATTGAAGCTTGTTATATAATCTTCTCAGTTCTGTTACAGGGTCTTCTTTCTTTTAGAGAGGACGGAAACTAATCTCCAAATTGCCAGAAATAAGAATGTCTAGCTCTCAAGTCTTAGGGTAAATTATATTTGGATTCCTGAAATTGAAAATGTATTATAAATAAATTTCATATTTTCAAAAATCTCAAAATGGATATATACCTAAGCTTGTTTTTGCGTTTAAGGATTAGTCCCATCATTTAAAATTCCATTATTTTTGAAGCCTCTCTTGTTAGTTTTCACTGTAAAATTTTTAAATGGAACAAAATATTTCTAGCTTATTTAAAAAAAAAACCCCTAGCTGCATTTGGTCCTTGCGAAAATAATGATGACTAACGGCACACGCAGGCAGCATCGTCGCCTGTCGGGTGCAGGTCGGTCACAGCGGCTGTGCTGGTATGCATTCCGCGCGCAAGCAGGCCACGCTGTGGCCACCGTGAGCACGCAGCGGCTGTTCGCTCAAGCTGCGCAACCCATTGAGTAAGTACGCTGAGCTGAAGCCTCGGTGCAAGCACTCGGCTCGTAGCATTGGCGAATAGCCGCCTGCGGCGGAGAAAGAGGAGAAAAAAATAAAAAAAATTCTATTAGAAAAGATAAAATAATTTTCATCAATTTAACCTAAAAGGCCTATTTCGAGGTTTTTTATAACCCGGGGTCCAATTTGAAAAGCACATTAAACCTCAGGGGCCCAAATGCAAGTTACCCTAAATCTTAATATTAAAAAAAAGAGAATGTCCAGCTGTTCTCCCTCCTTAGAAACCCTTTAAAA
This sequence comes from Apostasia shenzhenica, assembly GCA_002786265.1. NCBI lineage: Eukaryota > Viridiplantae > Streptophyta > Magnoliopsida > Asparagales > Orchidaceae > Apostasia > Apostasia shenzhenica. The sequence goes on along the minus strand of KZ451942.1, from coordinate 2,016,638 downwards.
ACCCTCATCTTCCTTCTCCTCACAGGCAGCCATGTTCAATTCGTCCAGTCCCACCTCCGCCACCACCTTCTCCGGCGCCAGTCATCCTCCCAACGACCCGTCCCTCTTCTCCTTCTTCCCATCGAGCACGGATGAATCCCCCTTCCTCAAGCCCCACCCTCCCTCCTCAACTCTCGCACCTCTCATGGCCGAGGTGAGTTCCGTTCTCTCACTCTCCCTACCTCTTGTCCTCACCGGCCTCCTTCTCCATTCCCGATCCCTAATCTCCATGATCTTTCTCGGCCTCCTGGGACCTCTCCCCCTCGCCGGCGGCTCCCTCGCCATCGGCTTCGCAAACATCACCGGCTATTCCGTCCTCTCCGGCCTCGCCGCTGGCATGGACCCCATCTGCGGCCAAGCCCACGGCGCCCGCCGCCCCCGCCTACTCGGCGCCGCCCTCCGCCGCACCGTCTTCCTTCTCCTCGCGGCCTCCCTCCCCATCTCCATCCTCTGGCTCTCCATCCGCCGCATCCTCCTCCTCTGCCGCCAAGACCCCTCCATCGCCGCCTCCGCCCAGTCCTACATCCTCTGCTCCCTCCCCGACCTCCTCATTCAATCGTTCCTCCACCCCCTCCGCATCTTCTTCCGCTCACAATCCATCACCCTCCCCCTCACCGCCGCCGCAGCAGTCGCCGCCGCCCTCCACTTCCCCATCAGCCTCTTCCTCGTCTCCTACATCCGCCTCGGCATCCCCGGCGTCGCCCTCTCCTCTGTTCTCAGCAACCTCAACTTCGTCATCGTTCTCGCTGCATACCTCCACTTCCGCACCGCCGGCAGCGTAACCGGCGGCCTCCTGCTGAGCTCCAACGACGGCACTTTCTCTCTTCACGGCTGGCGCTCCCTCCTCTCTCTTGCCGTCCCCAGCTGCACCTCCGTCTGCCTCGAGTGGTGGTGGTACGAGATCATGATCCTCCTTTGCGGCCTCCTCCGTCGCCCCCAATCCACCGTTGCCGCCATGGGCGTCCTCATTCAGACCACCTCATTGATCTACATCTTCCCGCATTCCCTCAGCGCTGCTGTCTCCACCCGCGTCAGCAACGAGCTGGGCGCCAACCGCCCCGACAGGGCCCGCCATGCAGCCGCAGTGGGGCTCGCCGGAGGAGCCCTGCTCGGCCTCACCGCGCTCTCCTTCTCCTTCTCAGTTCGCCATATCTGGGCGAAAATGTTCACCGGAGACGAGGAGATTGCGAAGCTTACGGCCGCGGTTCTTCCGATACTGGGCTTCTGCGAGCTCGGCAACTGCCCGCAGACGACGGGCTGCGGCGTCCTGCGTGGCAGCGCTCGGCCGTTCCACGCCGCACACATAAACCTCGTTTCCTTCTATGGCGTTGGAATGCCGGTGGCCGTCGGGCTGGCGTTTTGGGCCGGGCTGGACTTCAGCGGGCTCTGGCTCGGGCTGTTCGCAGCGCAGGCGACGTGCCTGGCGCTCAACCTCGCCGTGGTCTCTGGCACGGATTGGGACCGGCAGGCCGGCCGTGCACAGTTTCTCGTAGGCGGCAGTAGCTGCTCCGCCGCCGGTGACGTCAACGGTGAAGAAGAGACTCAGGGGAGCAAGCCCATTGGCAAGATCGAAGTTTTGTTTAACAAATTATGCACTTGAACTTTTTATATCTACCAAAGGGAAATGAAAACTGAAATTTTAATTTGTTTTTATCTTTTTTTTTTGTGTTCTAATAATTAAATCCTAAAATTTATAAAAATCATAATGTGAGTGCTCGTGCCTTTCAATGCTTTTTTACATTATACAAAATTATCAATTAGGGATCTTACTACCATTTCCGAAAGAACTGGGGCTACTTTTCTTTTCCATTTCCTTTTTCGAGGTCTCGTTTGTAAGATTTTATTTAGAGGGTATTTGGTTCAGTGTTAACTCATTTTTATGTTATATTATCTTTAGAAAATAATTATTTAGTTTAATGACATCTTTGAATATTATTATAATTAATTACAAAAATATCATTACATGCTGACATCTCAAGATAATACCGTCAATTTAATTGTCATTATAATGTCAATAACTTCCAACTAAACAAAAATAATTTGGATATCATTGATATTTTCTAATATCATAACATTGAACCAAACAAATGTCCATTGATGAATAACAATGATATTTAAATAACATGACATTTAAATAATATTGACATTGAGATAACACTAAAACAAATGCCCCCTTAATAAAATTAAAATTAAATTTGAATAGAAATATTTTTTTAAAAAAATTGTGAATAATGTAAAATAAAGTTAATTATTATTTTGAGATACATGAGGGATGTGATATAAAATTAGTTATTATGTTGAGATATGTGATATAAGTTAGTTATTATTTTAATAATGTGTGTAAGATGTAAAATAAAATTAATTTTTTAATAAAGTTAATTATTATTTTGAGATACATGAGGGATGTGATATAAAATTAGTTATTATATTGAGATATGTGATATAAGTTAGTTATTATTTTAATAATGTGTGTAAGATGTAAAATAAAATTAATTTTTTATATGATGTGATATGTCAATTTAAAATTCAATTAAGTTAATTTTTAATTGTCAAATAAATAGGACTTAAGTGTAAAAGTTAATATTTTCATGAAAATCGGTTAATAGTTAAAATTTCAGATATTTATTCACAGTTGACTTCGGTCACCTCACTTCAATCACATTTATTTTTTTATTAATTTGTCAAAATCTTAGGCAGAATCTATTTAAGATATGTGTATATGCGAATTGTCAACATAAGATATGAAATTGTTTTTTTTTTATCAAAAAAAATGAGAAATTGTTACGCATTAGAATTGGCCAACATTGGTGTTAAAAAATACATAGCTTATCCATCGATCATTAGCCTGAGATTTGGATTGGGTTGGTACTATCCATTTAGTTTTATGTTGGATACTTCAATTCTCAAGATGCATTTAAAAAAAAAAAAAAACTAAGCGGTTGATTTAGTTATTTATATACATTGTATGCTCTCATAATCTTTACATCATTCGCTATAATTGGGTCAAAAGTTTCAGTAACTGTTGACATAGGATGTAGGGAATCCCAAGAAATACCAAAAAAGAGAAAGAGTTTCGGGAGACGGCGGCGCGTAAAGAGGTAAGCTTGTTAGTGGATGCTTAAGGGAGAGAGAGCAAGAGAGTTCGGGGAATTCAGAAGAGCACACAACAATTTAAGGTGGTTCAGGGAGGAAGTCCCCTACGTCCACCGAGCGATCAGCGAAAGGATTTCACTCGAGGAAAAGGATAGCCGCGAAGGCTTAATACAATGCTTGGAAGAAAGATAAAGAGAGAAGGAGCTTCCTCAATTCTGGCTCTGATACAATGAGAATGGGAGAATCAGGGAAGCTGCTTGCACCCTGATCTGTAAATTTGGATCCTCCTTGGTTTGGTCTTTGATCTGTCCTGATCTCCTCTGATCCCCATGAAGACTGTTCAGAAGTATTTATAGGCAGCAGATGGTGCAGCTTTATCCTGATTTTTCAGAGAAAAGGAGGTGAACAAGCTCTGAGTTTGCGTCGTTTGTTGGCCGCCGGAGGGACCAAAAGCAGCAAAAGGAAGATGCTAACTTTTAATATTAGTACTGCTTCTGGGGATCCGTGACAGCTGGGGCATACAGACCCTTGATTTGCGGGTCTGGGAAAAGCGTTTTGTATGGGGAACGGTGCGGTCGGACTAAGCTTGATTGTAACAGGCACCGGTTTGTAACATCGAAGACGATGTTACGTATTAGGGATGGTCCTAGTTCATCGTGGACTAGGGTTGGTTGAACCCTCGTGTATAAGGTTTGACCAGATCTAACCTGTGAGAACAGATAGATGGATCAATTAAAAAAAATTAAGGGCAAAAGCCAGCCAGGCGCCACATGTACGGCAAAGATGCAATGCTGAAACCACGTGTTAACGGTAGCAGGTAACATCGCTTATATAACAAAATTGTTGAGTGAATTTTTTGCATATATACACTTATTATATTAAAATTGACTCATTAAAAAATAAATTTAATATGATTTATTTTCAACATTGAACAATCAATAATTACATCAACTAGTTAACAGTAACTTGTGGTGTTAATATATATATATATATATATATAAAAGTGTCAGCCCTTATACTCAAATATTAGGCTTAACTTAGACCTAATGTGTCACACTACTATCAATAACTTTAATAAATTGTCATATATATTAAAGATGTTTCGATGAAGACTAACAAAAAGAAAAAATAAAAACATGATATTGTATATATAGCATGATTATGGCAATCAATTTATCATAATTTGAACAGTACTTTTCTTCGATCTCAGCTTAATATAAAATGAATCATTTTTAAATAAGTTAATGTGGTTATTTTTCAGAAATTAGTTCAATTGCTAATGAGGAAGCATTCATTTTTGGGGCACGTGCACCACATTTGTTTTTCAAAATAATTCTAAGAACCACCTCAAATAATTTTTGTAATTGTTTATTAAATATTAATATATTATGTTACCCTTCTTTTTCATTGAAATAAATAATTAAAATATGACTTTATAATAAATTAAAACTAACAAAATTAATTTGAAGTGCTCTTTAGTTAATCTTAGTCATAGTTTTAGCTTGTCCTTCCACAATTAATCACCGTTGGATTTTCTTGGAGATCCGTGCGGAATTTTCAACAGCATGTAAATTATATGCAAGCCACTATGGCCCCGTAATGGCAAAATTTTCACTGACTAAAATTTTATTTTATTTTAAAAGATAAAATAATATTTTACATTTAATTTTATGTGAATTTTAATATTAAATAATTACTTTATTTTATATCTAATATAATTTTTTAATATAAATAACTCACTTTATTTCATATTATAAATATATTTTAAAAAATTTTATAAATTTTTTTAAATATTTTTAAATATTTTTTTTTTCTAACTAAATAAAGCTGACTAACTAGAACAACATAACACAAAGCCATTAACTATTATAATTCATTTATTAGGCTGTACGCAACACTAACATTCATTTTAGTTTATTGCTATAATATGTATTACTATATTCCCCCAAAATCGGATGCACAATATATATATATATATATATATATATCT
>KZ451942.1:1910005-2011406 GCA_002786265.1 Apostasia shenzhenica | reverse complement strand
ATAGTAGAAATAAAATATTTCTCAAACTTCACTGCATTAAAAAAAAAGAATAATTACCTACATACTACATCATTTAATTTTATTTATGCTTTACCCATCCATTCTTAATTAATTATGTTATGCACGCTCAAAACATTATAAAATCTTAGATACATATATTTTAACTTATTTCTATTATAATGAGTAATCATAATTTTTTAATAATCTAACTATAGTTAGATTACAAAAAATCTGAGCCGTTCATCATATTATTTTAAGAATATTTAAATATATTTTGAGTGAAAATCTCAAAATCTTAATGTTTAGGTGGCGGTAAAGGAAGGAGACATCCGCGACGTGAATTGATTTTAAAATAAATCAGCGCTTTAGTGTAGTATTGAGGAAAAGAAAAATATGTACTATTAAGGGTAAAAATATATTTTTTATGATTTACTAACAAAATATTTTTTTTTAAATAAATTTTGATTAAGTTTTAACTCAAGTGTGTGTATATAAGATTTTGTAATGTTTTGAGTGTGCATAACATAATTAACTAAGAATGGATGAGTAAATCATAAATAAAACTAGATGGTGAGGTATGTAGATAATTATCCCTAAAAAATAGAAACAATTACATATATATATACTATTAAAATTTAAATATTTTATATATTTGATATATAAATCTTTAATGTTATAGATTAATTAATTTTTTATGAAAATTATAACTTTTATTATATTTATTACGTAAGTTATGCCTAAATTGTAATTTTTATATTTTTTACAACAAATATATAATATTAAATATTTGAGTGTCAAATATATAAAATTATTAGATTTTAGTGACATATATAATATTTCTTAAAAATTCTAAATTTTAAAAATATTAATACTCCTAATCATATTCATTTTTATCCCAACAAATTTCTCCTTGTATGAGAATCTATCTATATTAGACTTTTTCTTTTTTAATGGGTCATTTAAGTGCATACTTTTTAGAGTCCACTCAACCACCTGGAGCTACAGTGGGAGTCATTTGCTTTTATAATTTCTCGACCACGTTTCTCGACCAGACCAGGTAAATTATTAAATCATACGATCAGATACCAATTCAATTCCGATTGAATATTAAAACTCCGAACCTTTCGTTTCACCTGTTGAATTTTCAGAACCTTAAACCTTATATTAAATATTTAATATTAAATAATTTTTTATGTGCACCACAACACTTAATTTTTAAATAATATTTCAGATTTTTTTAAGAAATTTTTGTTTAAAAGGACCATAATTGAGGCCTAATACTGCAGTGATATTGTAAGTTTACTGAATTTTTAAAATTTACATAAATTTAATAATCTTTTGAACAGAAGGATTATATTTTATTTTTAAATGATGGATGATTGAAACATCTTGTTCTTATTAACTTCTGAAGATTGGATCAAGATTAGATTATTTTTTATTTTTTAATCTTTTTGGTAGGCAAACAAAATAGAAATTATGGGGAATAAACTAAAAGGATAAAAGTTGTGGAAGAATTAAGTTATTAATAAGTATAATTAATTATAATATATTACTTATCAGAAGGCCAGCATTAAATATTAAATAAAAGCTTTCAATCTGAAAAAATTTTAAATAAAGCAAATGTGGTTGTCACCTAGTTCTTAGATCCGGACTCAGTGTAGCTGCTGGTTCGCCAGTGAGCCAGATAACATTTCGATCCGATTTATCTATATAATTAAAATACTATTATTTACATATAAGAGATAATTATTTACATGTCACACCATTTAGCTTTATTTATGTATTACCCATTCATTCTTAATTAATTACGCTATGCATACTCAAAACATTATAAAATCTTACATACACATTTTAATTTTACTAGCATTAGTCTTTCCATATTTGAAAAAAAAAACTAGCTAGTTAGTATGAATCGAATTATGCAAAACGCATACCCATGACCCATAGCCGCAACCCATCCATACCAGTTGCCCCCAAGGTTTTAAAAACCGGACCGGACCGGACCGGTCGGTTCAACCGGTCGAACCGTGAACCGGTCAGCCAACCGGTCCGGTTCAACTTTATAACCTGATCCGCTCAAAATCGTCCAGAATCGGTCTAAACCGTGGTTCAACCGGTCAACTGGTAAACCAGTACAGTTGGACCAGTTCAATTTAAAATTAAAAAAAAAAACTTTCCTAAACTCTGGGTCCCTAACTCACCCTCAGTTCTGCGGCTTCTACTCGCGCGACAGTCACGAACTCGCGATTTCTCTTGCCTCGCACTCTCCTCTCCAGCCCCATCTTTTCAAAATAATTTAGTATTTAAAAATTTTAGTGATATTAAATGATGAAATAATTTAGTATTTTAATATTGATAAAACATACATTTGTTCAGATCTTTTAATATGTACTAAATATTATACTCAATTTATGATTTGCGAATATTTTTTTGGGTTATTGTTATTTTGATTTGCTTGGAATTATTTTTTGGGTTATTGACATAAGATATTATTTATTAAATTTAATTATTAAACATTTATTTTATATCTAATTATTGTGTTGATGTTTGAATAATATATATCTTAACTATATTTATATTATATTTTATTAGTTTTTTTAATTTTTACTTCATTCCGGTTCGACCCCGGTTAGACCCGGGTTCGACCATTGAACTTTGAACCTTTTAGTCTACCGATTCTAAAGCCGGTCCGATTTTCAAAACATTGGTTGCCCCACAATCTTTTAACCCTTAGGTCCTGTTTGACACGAGGATCAAAATAGTACTAGTTTAAAAATAATAATAATAATAATAATAAATAAATTTTTTTAATTATTCTACACAAATTTTAATATAAAAAAATATTATTTTACTTCACATACTCAATAATTTTTAATAAAAATATTAATTTTATTTGACATCCTAAATCAAAATACAAAATTTAATTTGTGTAGAATGATTAAAAAAAATTATTTATTATTATTATTATTATTTTAATTAATATTATTTTAGTCCGCACTCCAAATAGGCCTTATAATCAATATGATATTATTAATGGAGGTCTGAAATTTGATCCCTAGTATTAATATATCTTAATTATTTGTAAAAAATGATTTTAAATGAAAATACATCATCTCTATCATTTATAAGGAGAATTTGTTTTAAGGTTGACACTTCGGCCCAAGAGCTAGTCAAGAAGGCCCAGTTAGACCATTTATGGGCCTACAAAACATGCCGGATTTCGCAACTATGGCCCATCAACCTTAAGCAAAGAACATATGATGAATAGTAAATATATATATATAAATACTTAGTAAGTAAAATTTTATTATTTTATAAAAAAAAAATTAGCTACAAATTACTTAAAATTTTAAATATTAGAATTTCTTTTGAATACATACTATCTTATTATTTAAATTTTATAAAAAAATATGTAATTAATATTTAATGTCTTGGATGGTATATTAAATGAAGGACTAAATGAAATCATGTTTCTAAACTTACGGACCTACCTAAAATGATAAAAACTGCAAACTCATATGAATGAACTTCATACTACAGGAACCTATTAGTAATTTACTGTTTGATAAAAGTAAGAGAGTGTTCCCAATCACGGTCGTTCTCGTAAACCGCCTTTGCCGAAGAGGATGGTGTTGGATTCAGCCATGGCGAGGGCAAGGAAGAAGTAGGAGCACTGGCCTTTGATTTCACTCTCGCATTCCTTCGTCGATCAGGTAGTGCCGCAATCCCTCGCCCTGAATCTAACTGATTCATTTTCTTACGCCTTCTCCGGTCTTGGATTCTTTATTAGGGTTCTCATATAGCGCCATGTTTCCGTCGGAAATCTCTCCGTTGATCGGGTTCCGGAGTTCGGGGTTCCTCTTCTTATGCGCTGTTCTGCCACTGCTTTCCTCAGTAGCGCTTGGAACTCAGACCTCCCTGGCCAATCGTGAGTGGATTCCGCATCTTCCTTCTCCTTTAACTGCCAATTGACATTTAATTCTTCAATTACTTACGTTTACTGTGATCTTATCGGATTCGGATTCGGTGTTGTGAGTGGTTAGTGTTAGGGTGATGTTTCCTCCTGGGAATAGGGAATAGCCATTTCATGTGTTATATGAGATCTTGGAGTTGTTGAATATATGTATGTTGAATGGTTGTCCTATTCGTTTTAATAATGAATTAGTGTGGCAATCTTGGACCTTTAGAAGTATTCTTATTTGATGATGTTGCTGAGAGCTTGCTTCTCCATTTTGAGGATGGTAATGAGAGATGTTTGTGCAAAGAGAGACGTTCCTTTCCTTTATTACGTGGTCATTAAATTATGTGAATTCCGTGACTGCTTATGAGTGGAACCTGCAGTGTCTTCTCTTTTTACTGCCAATTGGCATGTTCTTTCCTGCCGACTTCTTTACCGTGATCATTTAGAACTCGTTTCTCTGGTGCTTCTGCTTTTAGATGCAGGCTTGGTGCTGTTCTGAGTTTTATGATTATGTTTCCACCTGGAATTGGGGGGAGATATCTCTTGACGGGTCAACAGAGATTGGAGTTCTACATTTTCTTATGCGTGATTCTGCAGGATTTATTTTATGATAATGTTAGAAACTCAGTTCTGATTCTTCTTGGTTGAGACATCTGTTGAGAACTTGATCTACTATGTTATGGATGCTGCTAAACTTGTCTCACTGCAATGCCGTACGTTCCTTTGTTACCTTTTCTTGATGCACTGAACTGCCAGATTCATACTGGTCATGTGAAAAGATAATCTGGAATGAGACTTGGTAGTTTATCCTACACAAACTCCCAACATAAAAATTTAATTTATTCTTATATTCTACACATATTTTAATTCAGCAATCAATTTTATTTCACATTTTACACAAATTCCAGTGCAACAAATAAATTTATTTTAAATCCATCACACATCCCCATGCATGACCAAATACGCCACAATTTGGCCATCTTGCTATACGGGGTTATAGTATTTGTATAGTTCCCTCAAAATGTGGTCCATATGTATTCCTTGATGATATATTTGCAATTTTTTGTCTTGGTTTCTCTGATTCTTCTCTCATGAAACAAAAATCACCTGGCTAGTATTTTATAGATTTTTTTTTTTGGCATAACAGTCTGTCTGTATCTATTACAGATTTACAGGTTAAGGATTAATATTGTTTTATCATTACTGTAATCTTTGATGGTCATTCTTACTCAGGAAGGCAAACAATTGTGGCTGGAGTGCCAGTCTAATGAGTCCATGTTGAATGAATAGAAGAAATCCAGAGGGCCTTTCCATGTTGAGTGCTATAAGATATCACTTTAAAATGAGTTGATTTCTCTTCTAGATTAGCAAATCCTTGTAAATGTTGATTTATAATAAAGCAATAGATCCTAAAATTGAGAATCCTTAAATTTGACTTATTAAGAAATCAAGGGTTTAACCTAATTACTCTTGTATCATTTCTTCATCTTATAAAAAGGACCACTTGAGATATAAATGAATGAATTATAGAATAATTGCAGCTTTTGCTCTATCCTTTGTTCTGTCTAACCCCCAAAACAAAGCTTGGTTGTTTTCTTCTCAATTAAATTTCAACCCCTAACTTCTTCTTGCCATCAGACAGGGAAAGGAGGATGGTCCTCCTCTCCTTATGTTTAGTTGATCTCTTAATGTTGATCTCTCTCCCTATTCTCTTCTAATCTAGTTTCATTGCATTGAGATACCAAAGGGGACAGTGGAGGCTTCTTCCTTATACATCCTGCTCCTTTTGAATTCAAAGGGACTACTTGCTTGACAGTTGTGGCACTTTCAATGACAAAAGAAGTTGTATCACAACAAATGTTTTCTCATTTATGTTTCAATTTGCATAGCGTTGTTTGAGTCTCTTTGTTGTTGAGGATTCACTTTGCGCTACAACTGTTTACTGTTCTCTTAATTGTACTGATCTACATGTTATCAAATGCATGATCTCTTCTGATTGTGACTAATTCAAGAAGAAACCATTAGCATTTTAATTTTGAACTTCGTGATTTACGTAGAAGAATGTAGAAGTTTATCTAGATGATGGACCACAAGGGGGACATCTTTTGATGTTTGAGATTTATGCCCAGACAAAGGAGGGGCATCATACTATGTTTGATTCTTCTTCACTATTTCCTTTTCCTATCGTTGGCAAGGCGTGGCTAGGAAGAGATAAATTTATCACTTTGACTTGCATAATCTACCTTGGCTGAGAGACTAAGTAATTCCTACTGTTACAAATCTACTAAATCAAGAAACATCCGGTTCATCTGAGTGATGGTTTTTTTTTTTTTTAAAGAAAAAAAAACTTGCTTGGAATATGGTTTCTGCATAGTTATTGCTAAGTATGTTTATCTTCCACCGAAACTACATATAAATAGCAATTTTGCAAAGCAACGACTTATTTGCTAATTTTTAAACTAAATTGTTGATATCATCTTTTTGCATGCTTTCATTCGACTGTTTTATGGTTTTCAAAAGTTATATTCTTCCTGTTGCTTCAGAGGTGCATTGAACTAATTGAGCTCTAATTTTTCATGTAGATCGAAGTGGTATAACCGGTTTTTCGAATAAAGTGGTACGTTCTGTTCCCCTCTCCTTTTTTGGATTTGTACCCTTTCTGATTTATATTTAGGAGTCTGACTTTGTTTACTTATTTAGCAAGATGTGGATTATTATACAGGAAAAAAAATGAAAATTTTAATATACACTAAGTTTTTGACTATACACTAAGTTTCGGAGCTTCTATCCTCATTGTCAAAAGGACCTTTTGATTGCCTACACGTTAATTTTCCTGTACATTACTAGTCATTAGGAAGCTTATATGGTTTCTAATGGAAATGATTTACAGTTACTTTATAAGTCTGGAAGATTTATCTATTTTCTCCTAGGCTTTTCTTAGCTGAGGTCATACTGCAGTTAATGAACTAGATGGGTTTCACACCCACTTCTCATATTTTTCTAGTTGTTGTCTTGGTTGATGCATTTCGAATCATAGAGGGTTACCATTTAAATTAGAGGATATCTAATTTGGAGGTTTTCCTTCTATGATTTCCTAATTATTAGCACAAAATCCAATCAAATGCTAGATGAAAGCAAGAAAATCCTAGCTCACTACTTGTTATTAGTAAGGACAATTGTTCTCTTTATTTCATTTAGTATCCAAAAGTTGTTAATTGTTTATTTTTGTTCTATTCTTGTCAATGAGTGGATGTTCATTTTGATTTATGGTGATTCGTAAGTTATATTTCTAATTTTTGTATATGCTTGAAAGAGGTTTTTTTTTAAACTTGCTTGAGCAGTTAAAGTTGAATTGCATAGGTGGAAAAATGTATCTATTATTCAGCTGAATCATCATATGTAATGTTTGTGTCAGGACGATGAAGTATTTGTTCAACTTGAAAATGCTGATATTGAGCACTCTAAAGCTGTGGACTCAGCAGTATTGGGAAAATATAACCTATGGAGGCGAGAATATGACAATGAACATTCCGACTCTAAAGTTAAGTTCATGCGTGACCAAGTGATTATGGCAAGGGTTTATATGGCCCTTGCTAAGTCGAAGAATAAGCTTGACATTTATCAGAACTTATTGAGTCAGCTCAAGGAAAGTCAACGAGTAATCGGAAAGGTCAATGCTGATGTCGACCTTCCTGAAAGGTATCGTTCACCCTTTTGCTTTATTAAGATAAAATAACTATGCGTCATGATGCCGGACCATAATTTTCAGTGCACCAGAAACAATTAAAGCCATGAATCAAGTTTTGTCGAAAGCAAAGGGACAACTATATGACTGCAACACATTTATTCGGAATATCAGAGGGATGCTTCAATCGGCAGATGAACAGGTTAGGGGCCTAAAGAAACAAAGTACATTCCTGAGTCAATTGGCTGCAAAGACCATTCCCAATGCCATTCACTGCTTATCCATGCGGCTAAGTATTGACTATTACCTTCTCCCTCCCGATGAAAGAAAATTTCCTAAGAGTGAAAATTTGGATGAGCCAAATTTTTACCATTATGCACTCTTCTCTGACAATGTATTGGCTGCCTCAGTTGTTGTGAATTCAACCATAATGAATGCAAAGGTGATTTGCGTTTCCTCTAGCTCTGCCACATTTTGTTGTACAGTATATCTTATATTTATACACGGACACATAGAGAGACATATATAGGAGACATGACTTTGTGCTTTTCTTTCATTCTCTCGATTGTCCACCTTGCTGCATCATGTTTAATGTTGCTGGCATCTAGTCATGCTCCAGCAAGTAGACTTTAACTCGAATTTGAATTTTGATTTTGACTCAAAAGTTGGAGTTTCCAAGCTTAGTAATATGAATAAATAATGTGGGCTGTATAATCGGTGATGCTGAATGTTTATTTGTGTATGAATACACTACAGTAATATTTACAAGCACCTTTTTGACTTACGTCCTGATAACACATATCATATCTATATTTAATATTCAGAACATTTACATGCACTCACACATATATGTATGTGTGTATGCATGCGTGTATGTATGTATGCGATTATGGCCTAGATTTCAACCTTTATTGCAGCTAATGCTTGCTTGAATTTCAGGAGCCTGAGAAACATGTGTTCCACCTGGTTACTGATAAGCTGAACTTTGGAGCTATGAATATGTGGTTTTTGTTGAATCCACCTGGAGAAGCAACCATTCATGTGGAGAACGTCGATGACTTCAAATGGTTGAATTCATCATACTGCCCAGTTCTTCGTCAGCTTGAATCTGCCGCCATGAAAGAATACTACTTTACAGCTGCTCACCCAACCACCCTCTCTGCCGGTTCTTCCAATTTGAAATATCGAAATCCAAAGTACCTTTCCATGTTAAATCATCTAAGATTTTATTTACCACAGGTTTATCCGAAGTTGAACAAAATATTGTTTCTCGATGATGATATTGTTGTCCAGAGGGATTTATCACCTTTATGGTCCGTAGATCTTAAGGGTAATGTTAATGGTGCTGTAGAGACTTGTGGTGAGAGTTTCCACAGGTTTGACAAGTATCTAAATTTTTCAAATCCTCACATTGCCAATAATTTTGATCCAAATGCATGCGGATGGGCCTATGGTATGAATATGTTTGATCTAAATGAATGGAAGAAGAAAGACATAACTGGTATCTACCACAAGTGGCAGACATTGGTAAGCCCATATAAATCTCATCTTCACAATTTTCTTTTGGGCTTTTTCAATTTTGTATTTCTATGCTTTATCCTTTGGGTAATCAGTGTTACAACATTCATTTTGTACCACCCCACCTCTCTGTGTATATTTATGCATACATAAATACCTGTATATATATATATATATATATACATATATATATGTATGTATGTAGGTAGGTAGGTATTTGTGTATATTTGCATCAGTTCTGTGGTTGGGTTAGGTATTAGCAGCTCTCTTTTCTTATCTACATCGTTAATCATGAACGAAAAATTCTAATAATATTCTGCAAGATAACTTACAGATAGCTATGGTTATGAATACTATTTGAGTTTTGAAAATAGCTGAAAAGCACAAATATCTTAATGATATCTGTTTCATTTACAGCTTAGAATGAGCATAACTATTTAATCTAACCCTCATATTAGTTAAAATCCCTCGTTAGATTTCAGCAAGTCTGATCAAGTTGCTCTTAAGCATAACAACTTTGTACACGTGTATGTTGCATTGATTGTATTATCAAGAATTTTCATTTACTTTTAGAATATTTAAATGTGTTCAAGCTTGTCTTCCAAGCTTAGCAAATGAACATAAAAAGCATTTGATTGAGCAAGGAACGGGCTGCTTGTTGAATATTTGGTTCGCTTACAGCAACATGCCAATTTGCCCTATACGAGTAATTGTGATTTCTGATGTCGTCTAAAAGTTTGCAAGATTTCTTTTCTGTAATTGGTTGATTTACTTTCAATCCTATAGAATGTTGAGCTTCTTTTAATCATGTTGATGCTCATACATCATTTCTTTTATATATTCTCTATACTGTATTACCACTTTTTCAATAAGCAAAGTAAAATGTGATGCCTCCTTATTTGCACGCACTTTCACGTGCACGTACACGCACGCAAAAACACACACGAAAACACACAGAGGTTCGCGCACACAAAGACACACATATATATATATGACAGGTTCTGACATTGAAAAAAATAAAACATGCTTTATCTTCAACAGAATGAGGACCGAGCCCTATGGAAACTTGGAACACTGCCACCTGGATTACTAACTTTCTACAAGCTAACGCATCCGCTGAACAAGTCATGGCACGTTCTAGGTTTGGGCTATAATCCGAGTATCGATCGTTCTGAGATCGAGAACGCTGCTGTAGTTCATTACAATGGCAACATGAAACCTTGGCTGGAACTGGCGATGACCAAGTACAGGCCTTACTGGACCAAGTATATCAACTATGATCATCCCTACATTAAAAACTGCAAGTTGAGGACATAGCTAGAGCTGAAAGAACAAGAAATTTTGAGTGGTATGCTTTATAGACTTTCTTCTAGTCAATTCATATTCTTGTGATCGTACTCCACCCTCTCTATTCTTTTTTCTTTTTTTTTCAATCTGATAGTTTTGTGATAAATTCATTTGTATGAATCAAAAAAAAAAAATTGTTGCTGAATTTTCAGATTGTGTTGCTCTTGATGATTATTACATATAATGTTTTTGCAATTACTAATTTATTGAGAAAGTCAGTTGGAGATGAGACGCCTGGCATGTTTCACAAATGTTGATAGTAAGCTTCAGAATGGAATAGAGGTATACGAAAAAAGTACTTTATTGCTCTATTCATTTCCTCTCTAATGATCATAGCAATGGTATCGTGTTTACACGAGGTTTCATCTTTGTGTTGCAACCGAATAGCTTGTTGAATCAGGCCAAGCCTAGTCATTATTCCAAACTTTGCCCGATTATGAAGTGGTCTTTGAAACCCCACTCCTCTTCTTAACCATGAAATATAGGGAGTGCCAAACCTCAAAACC
Source organism: Apostasia shenzhenica (assembly GCA_002786265.1). Taxonomy (NCBI): domain Eukaryota; kingdom Viridiplantae; phylum Streptophyta; class Magnoliopsida; order Asparagales; family Orchidaceae; genus Apostasia; species Apostasia shenzhenica. Next base: position 2,000,389 of record KZ451942.1, on the reverse strand, counting down.
TTCCAACCAAATGAAAGACCAGAGACTTAAATTCTAATGTGCAAAGTTTGTCTTGGTTGATAGGTAGCTCTACCAACAGTCATGCTCTCATCCTCTTACTAAATGTTTTCAGCCTGATGAAAACAAATTCATAGGAGTTAGTGTGTAACCCACATTTCGACGATTCTCCGAAAAAAGTTATTTTTTATTTAACATACATACACAAAGACGTCAATGAGTCCCTGCAAAAATGTCCTCAATGCTTATTATATTGATCGAATCAATTCCCCTTGGTTGCATTCAAGAATTCCCATCTTTTTTTTTTTTGAAAAGTGAGAACTCCCATCTTTGTCCATCAGGTTTCGTTGATTGGGCATCTCTGTCACTATTTGAGCTAACGCCTCACCAAGGGAATGATCAAAGGAAAGAGGCCATGGGTCATCTCTCATCAAAGGTTAGAGAGCAAACGTCTCTTCAATATCTTGCTTGGTCGGGTTATGAAACAATTTACTTCCACTGATGAATTTGCGAGGCTAATCATCGCCGAACATGCGTCCTGCTCGTGAGTCGTTCACTGACACATAGGAATGTCTCCCGAAGCGTCGTTCACTGACACATAGGAATGTCTCCCGAAGCGGTGGTGCGAAGGCACTCTTGAACACCTTGCAGGTTTTAAATCGAAATTTGAGAACTAATTTCCGAAGGGAAAGCTCGTCTCCCTCTGAAGTTCTCATCCCCTTATTGTATAGCCAACGCTGTAATATAACATCGTTCAAAAAAAAGAGGTATATAAAGTTTCCAAAAACTACATTTCATTACATGTCCTCAACCTCAACTATTTGGTGCGAAAATTAAAATCAGAATCAAAATAGTACTAGTTTAAAAAATAATAATAATAATAATAAATATTTTTTTTAATTATTCTATATAAGTTTTAATATAAAAAAAATATTTTATTTCATATTCTAGATCAAAATATTTGAATTGAATATTTTTATTTAGGATGTAAAATAAAGTTAATTTTTTATTGAAAATTATTGAGTATGTAAAGTAAAATAATATTTTTTTATATTAAAATTTGTATAAAATAATTAAAAAAATAATTTATTATTATTATTGTTGTTTTTTAAATTAGTATTATTTTGGTTCTCCCGCCAAACTTCCACAGTTTCTGTCGAGATTCCACGGCTTGAAAGGATTTATCTTGGGCCTTCAAGTTTCTCTTTACATTGCTAGGGCTAGCCAAGCACATCAAATTTTGGCACAAAAGATGTGTCAGAAGTAATCTGGACATTGATGAGAGTCTTGATGCAAAAGTTGTAAAATCTTGATTTTCCATTGATCTCTCAATGATTGAATCATCCATGCCTAAAGGGGAGTTTGATTTAATGTTATTTTAATGTTATGTTATATTATTTAGATGTTATAATATTTAGATGTTATTTTTTTGGAGTTACATTTTATTATAATTTTTTTAGAATATCATTAAAGATATTGTCTTCAAATTAAATAATTTTTTTTAAATAATATTGGCGTAACATTAATGTAGCAAATGACATGATTCATAGCCTTCTCAATGATTGAATCATCCATGCCTAAAGGGGAGTTTGATTTAATGTTATTTTAATGTTATGTTATATTATTTAGATGTTATAATATTTAGATGTTATTTTTTGAGTTACATTTTTATAATTTTTTAGAATATCATTTAAAGATATTGTCTTCAAATTAAATAATTTTTTTTAAATAACATTGGCGTAACATTAATGTAGCAAATGACATGATTCATAGCCTCCTAAGGCCCTGTTTGATTGGAGGCCAGGCTATGGCCAAAATGGCTTCCAATAATTTTCAACTGTTTTGTTAAAAAAATAATAAAAAAAATTAAGTATAATGTGTTAAAAATTATATAGATATAATATAAAGTGAAATTTTTATATTAAAATTTATGTATTAAGAATGAAAAATAAAAAATTCTTTTAATAAAATAGTTGGAGGCTATTTTGGTCATGGTCATGGTCAAGATGGTCTTCTGCCAAACAGGGATAGAGTCTGCCAACATTAACGCATTTTCAACTCTCCGTTCAATCGTCAAGGTGTCCCTCTTTATCAGTGCCTCATTGAGTGAGTTCTTTTCGAGTCTCCACAGCCTTCTACCATAGTTCAGCGAGTTTATCGTTATGTTTGAAAGATTGTTCTTATAAAAGTTCTTTCCTCGGAGTTTGCTCCTCTCTATCAAGCTCGCTAGGCTCTGACAAAATTGAAGCGATTTTGCTCTTTGATCCGTGTGCTATCACAGGCCTTCTTGGATCCCCTCGGAAGTTTGACATAGCCACAATGTCGTAAAAATCGGATCGGACCAGTCTGCTCAACCTGTCCGACCACAAGCTGGCCTCTAGACCGGTCCAATTTTATGATAAAATCGAAGAAGAAGTTGAACCTGTTTAGATCGAATTGAATCTGTCAGATCAAGCAAACCAATTGAACCGATTAAGTGTCAATTCAACTGAAAAATTTATATTTATATTTATATTGGTTGATGTTTGCAGGCAACTTAATAAATTTTTTAGATAGAAAATTTATGTTGAATTTATATTTATGGTAAACTTTTTATTTTCTTTTTTTTAAGGGTAAGTAAATTTTTTTATTTCAATGTGAATATATATTAGTTAATTTTTATTGACAGATATTATACATATTTCTCAAAATTTATTGAGTATATTGGATATATGCTAATTAATTTTTATTCATCATCTTTGATTAATTTTTATTTTTTTAATCAAAATTTTAAATATAAATGTATTTATTCATCAATTTATTTAGATTAAATTATGATTGTCCATCTTGGGTTAATTGTTAAAATTAAAAAATAAATAAATTTACATTCAATAGGATTTAAACAAGTAAAAAAAATTATTGTAACCATCTAATACACTATTAAAAAAAATAGGTGATTTACATACAAAAAATTTAATAATAAAAATTACGCATTTCACCTTCAAGGATGAACTATTATGTATATCACAGTAAAATTTTATAAAATTATATATTTCACATGATATTTTTAAAAAAAATTATAAATTAAATTACTAATATTTTTTTATGAATTTTATAATAGTATCAGGCTTTTATCTTATTGAATTGAGTCTAAAGTGGATTTTATATATAACTAATTTATGAAACAAACGGTATTTAAAATACAGTGTTAAAGTTTGAGATTTAAAAATTAGATTTTAGTTTTTAATGTTAAAATAATTTAGGATATAAGAATTAATATTTTGAATTATAAGTAACGGTTTTAGGGCTCAAGAGTTGGAGTACGGTGCGATTCTATCAAAAAATATTTTATAAGATTTGAGTGTAATATACATAATATTTTGTCTTTAATGATAAAAAATATATATAAGCTTTTATATTTAAAATATTCAAAATATATTTGATTTGATTTTGAATTAATTTTTGATTTTTAAAAAAAATTAGCCTCATAATATTGATCAGCATGAAGAGAACTCCAACTTGTAAAAGTGAACATGAATTAAAATTAAAACCCTTTAAAAAAAAGAAAGAAAGAAAAAGAACAATAGCAAACGACCATCATGCATATTTCATTTTCAGAACAAATGCTAACTTTGAAATTTAAATAGAACAATATTAAGAGTCAAACGACTAAATATTTATGATCTTTTATCCGATTATGACGAAAAAGAAAATAACTTCGTGAAAATTTGTTTTCAGTCAAGGGAGAATGACATTGATGACAAACATGAATGGGTTAAACTTAATTCAATACGAGGAAGGAGTTTTTATCATTAATTTGAGTTGCAATTATTAACATTAATCGAGTTATCGATATAGTTAAAGTTGTTGACTTTTGAATAGTCAATGTAACCATGGATTTTTAACAAACGCTCTTGTTATGTACTAGTGATCGAGTTTCTTTTGATTGGATACATGCCATATCAATGTAATGCTAAGATTATTCAAAATACTCGTAAAAGTAATTATATATGCTTTCATTTGATTTAAAACGTAAGTTTTGGAGTATTTTAATTCCATTCTTTTCTTAAAAGAGAATATCTTTAATCTTTCACGTGTTAGGAATTAATCTATCCAGCTAACTCTCTCTCTCTCTCTCTTCCCTCATTGAGCTCTTTCGATTCTACTTGTAACTGTAAACATAGTATTGTATTCAATTCTTATGAATTTCTCTTTATAGTGAATATTTACTTAGTTTTTTTTCGTGAATGTAGGGGAAATCTTTGAACTATATAAATCCAGATAGTTCATAGATATTCTTTACACTTTTATTTCTAAAGCTGCATGCCGCAACATCAATTTCTCGAGACAAGTACCATTATTGTTTTCTCTAAAATTTTAATTTTAATCCTATCATTCAACACTTATTAAAACTCTGATCATTCATTTTTCTTTGTAACCATTTTTTCAAGAAAATATTTATTCACATATCAACTAAAAAAAAATCATGTTTTGATGTTTAAAATAAGATACGTGCCAAACTATGTGGCTTTTTTTCAATTGGCTGGACTTGAATTAAATGATTCCAATATTTTACAAAATTTAAAAAGTCAGTTAATCGAATATAAAAATTGAAGATGAAGAACGATCGATGCTACATTTAAAATTAATTTTATTTATTACACATAAATTTACTTCTAAGAACTTATTTGTTTAGCAATGATTAATTTTAAAAAAATTAAATTTAAATAAAAATTATAAATAATATGAAAAAAAATTTATTATATTAATAGTATAAGAAATACAAAAGGTGATATAAGTTAGTTATATTTTAGTATATATATAATATACGAAATTTTTTTTTTTAATATATATATATATATATATTACATAAAATATAGTTAATTTTTAATAATAAATTTTATAAATGGAGTAATATATTTGATCAAAATTAATTAGATAAATTTTAAATTGGTTAGAGAAACAGTCCCCAAATGCTAACAATTAGCCGGCCGCCAGTCAAAAATATTATTTTAAATGATTTATGCTGGTTTTCTTTTATTCATTGAAGGTCATACAATTGTAATATTGCTTGGTTTTTCGAAATTTTCATATTGGCTACTTAATTAATGATATTAAGTTTCTGTTAATTTTCTTTAAATTAAAATATTAAACATAACCTCAAAATAATGTTTAGCTAAATTTAAATTTCAGGATATTTTCTATATATAATAGTATATATATTACCACATGCATCGATCTAGTGATTAAGTTAAACAATATTTGACCTAACTAACTACTTAAACCACATGCATCTAGAGAATAATTTATTTTTGATTTATTAATTTGAACGAGGAAGAAAATTTTACAGATATCTGATTTCTCGATAGTGATTGTAGTAATCATACGACAAGAGTTAAGTAAATTTTTAAAAGATATGATGAGTCCATAAAGTTACAAGTTTTCTTGGTGATAGCAAGCAAATCAAAGCTAAAGGAAAAGGCATAGTCTCATTTAAAGGCAAATCTAGAATAAAAAAGCTCATTCATGATGTGCTGTATATTCCTGATTTAAAGCATAATTTAATCAGTGTTGGTCAATTTATTCATAAAAGTTATTCTATTGTATTTCATAATAACAAGTGCATAATTAAGAAAATGAATTCTAATGCATTGATTATGACAAGTAGAGAATTTGAAACCCTAAGCTCTCCAAGGTGATCCTTTCGCTTATATAGAGCTAATATAAACAATTTCCCTCCCTAAATTGCCGTCATTTCTAAGAGAAATGAATTTTTTAATATATCACATCAATGGCAGTGTCGCACATCATTTTTTAAATTTTTTAAAGCTACATACATGGTGGAGTTGATGGAGCGACTGTTTCTCTATCCACGATTCATTAAGAGACGCTGGCTATTAAAAAATCACGTGAGTTAAGCGTGCTTGAGTGGAAACGATGAAGGGATAGGCGACGCGCTGCGAAGCCGGCGTATTGCGTCGGGCTTGTTTGGTTGGAGGATGAATTTGGGTAAGGAAAGAGAAAATATTTTATTTTGTAGAGTTGATGGAAAAGAAATTTATTTTAATATTGGGAGGTGTGTAGGATGTGAAATAAAGTTGATTTTAAGGTTGAAATTTGTGTTGAATGTGAAATAAAGTTGATTTTTAAGGTTGAAATTTGTGTTGAATGTGAAATAAAATTATTAAAATTTATAATAAATTTAAAATATTATTAAGATATTTTTTTGCCCATTTTTGGCTTCATGCCAAACAAGGTCAGAGACCGGAGCGAGCGTCCGTCTGCCCGCTAGATCTGTGAGCTGGGGCCGTACTGTGCCACGTGTGAGACAAGGAATGGCGGTCTAAAAAATAACATGGAGCGAGAGACTGACCGAATAATTTTTCGATAGATGGAGAGAGTGAATTAAGAGAGAAAATAGAGAGATAGATGATGCGTGCTCAGCTTAACCACATGACAATATTGCTGAACCTGAATTAATTAAATTTAAATCAAACAATAGTAATACATAATCAAAAGTAATTAATAAATAAATTTGTTGATTTAGAGATGAGAAATTAACTTCGCGCAAGCAGAAAATTAGGGGTAATTACGCATAGATCATGTTGGTATTTTTTGAATGAGAAAAAAGAGAGAGAACTGAAACTAATTGTTGCAGATTAAAGGGAAATCAGAACACTTTCATTAACATGAAGCATTACAATTTAAAGCTTGAAAAAATAACAAACTCCTAAAAAATAGCTATGATAAACTGAATAACTAACTCCTAAAAATAAGGAACAAACTTGACTCAATCAAACTTTGACAAATTCAGCAGTCCTAAGTATGTATTCCAACACTCCTCCTTGCTTTAACAGCTGTGAATACCAAGTTTCTGCCTTAGAAACTCAAACTTCCTGACTGGAAGTGACTTTGTAAACAAATCTGCCAACTGATCTTCAGATTTGCAATAAACCAGAGTCACAAATTTTTCTTTCTGCACTTCTCTTAAGAAAAACAACTTGATGTTAAAATGCTTAGTTTTTCCATGAAACACAGGGTTATGGGAAATGGCAATGGCAGCTTGGTTATCAACAAAAATCTCAGTGCTTTCTTTCTGCTCCAAATTGAGATCCATTAAAATCTTCCTCCAAATCACAGCATTCTTGATCATGACGAAAGCATCCTTTACCTTGAAATCCCTCGCTCTGAGGAACTTCAGCAGGGCACTGCCGCTCTTCTCGTCGTCGAGAAGAGGAACTCCCCAGATAAATACCTCCTCCGGCGACGCCGACGTCTTTTCCTCTGCTACTGTTTCCTTGTCTTTCTACGCCTCTGCCGCTGGAATCACCTCTTCAGGGGCGGAGGCGGGTGGTGCAATGGGGACGATGGTGTCCTCGATAGCCTCAACAGTCTTGGCACCGTCCTCGTCAACCACCACGGAATTCGTCTCCGTCGCCAGCAAGGCCTCCACGGGCCCCTCACACTTCAGGGATCCCGGGACTGCCGGAATCGCAGGTTCTTCGGCCTCGGCCTCGACCTCGACCTCCTCCTTAGTTGCAGCGGCAGTTTGCTCTTCAGCTTTGCTCGACTCCGGCAGGGGCTCCTCAACGTTGGTCCCCGCCGAGGTTCCCTCGGTAGCGGCGGCGGTGTGTTCATCGACCTTGGATTCTGGTAATGAGGGAGTTCTCTGAGGTCTAGAAACATCTATGTGGAATGTCGATATGTGATCATCAAACTCTAGAAGATTAATTACCATCCTTTTGGACTTCATCTACAGTAGCCCTTGGTGGTGATAGTGCCTGAGCCTTTTGTGTCACACCATTGTGAGGCTTTCTTTGATTAGAAAAGCTGATCGCTCCTCTTGCATTGGGTTGAGTGAAAAACTTCTCCCCGCCATCTTAACTTCGAATATCTTTTGGCCTGTAGCATCCTCTATCACACAAGTCTTCTCTATGAACATCACTTTGAATCTCTTCTTTATTAATTGACCAACACTGAGCAAGTTTTGATCAATATCTAATACATAGAGAACATCGGTGATCAACTTGGTTCCTGAACAGCTAGCAAGGGCTACGGTGCCCTTTCCCTTAACTGCAATATATTCATCATTCCCAATTCTGACCTTCTTGGACTCGGTGCTCTTCGATTCTTTGAACAACTCCTTGTCATGTGTCATATGATTAATGCAGCCACTATCAATGAGCCAATTTTCACTTATTTCATAACTCGTGAAACAAGTTGCAACAAAAAGCTAGTCTTCTTCTTCTTGGTCTGCCACTTGTGCTTTATCTCCTTGCTGCTGATTTTTTTTTTTGCAAATGACAGCTTCATGTCCCATTTGATTGCACTTGCTGCACTTTGCATCTGGTCTTCTCCAGCACTTGAAAGGAGGATGACCTTTCTTGCCACAATGTTGACATGGAGGGTAATTCTTTTTTACTCTTGATATTTTATTTCCAGTTTTACTTATGTTCCAAGGTGCAGAGTTTTGTCCACTTGCAGCTTGAAACTTCTTGTTTTTGGGCCTCCTATTTTTTTCATCATCTTGATGCTTGACTGGTAGAGCACCTTCGATGGCTCCTTCTTGCCTCATTACACGCCTCTGCTCTTGTGCTTGCAAAGAAAGCACTTAAGAGTTCTGTCAGAGCAATCTTTGACAGATCCTTCGTGTTTTCTAAGGTGGTGATGGTAGCCTCAAATCTTTCAGGAACGGTTACAAAGATTTTCTCAACAATCCTTGAATCTTCCAGAGAAGAACCCAAAAGTTTGACACAATTTGCTATGTTGAGTAGTCTGTTAGAATACTCCTTTATGGTTTCTGTCTCCTTCATCTTTTGCAGCTCAAACTCACGAATTAGGTTCAGCACCTGCATCCCTCGAATTCTTTCATCTCCTTCATACTCAGCTTTGAGATAATCCCAGATCTCCTTTGCTGTTTTAAATGACATGATACGAGTGAAGATCGTGGAGGAAACTCCAGCAAACAGGCAAGCTTTTGCCTTGGACTTCTTTGTCTTCTTCTCCTTCTGTGCTTTAATTTGAGCCACTGTGGGATTGTCCGGGAGAAGAGGAATGTCATAGTCTTCTTCCACTGCTTCCCAGAGATCCAAAGCTTCCAGGTATGTCTCCATGCGTACTGCCCAAGTCTGGTAGTTGTCTCCGTCGAACAACGGCGGAGCAATTGAGGAGAAACTGGCTTCGGACTCCATAACTGTTCAAATTTATACACAGGTCCCTTGAGAAAATTGCTCTGATACCAAATGTTGGTATTTTTCAATGAGAAAAAAGAGAGAGAACTGAAACTAATTGCTGCAGATTGAAGGAAAATCAGAACACTTTCATTAACATGAAGCATTACAATTTAAAGCTTAAAAATAACAAATTCCTAAAAAATAGCCATGATAAATTGAATAACTAACTCCTAAAAATAAGAAACAAGAACAACAATAAAGTTTTAAACTGGGTGCATTCATCCATTCGAGTTTTATATATGGACCAATAAGAAGACTTTAAATTTTTTAATTCATTTATCACACGTCAATTTTTGTTTTAGATATTAATTTTATATATTATGTATTTCTATCACCAACCATAAATTATACTTCGCCGAGCACAAGTCACTTTTCAAGCTCGAGCTAGTCGAGCCAATTTTGAGCCAACTCATTTTGTTAAAATTTTAATTTAATTTGAAAATAAAAAAATAATTACCTTTTATTTATATAAGCTTCTCTTTTTTCTCTTCTTTTCAAACTCCTAAAGTTCTAATGTGGGACTAAATAGCACTAATTTTTTAAAAAAATTATAATTTTTTTAAATTAGAGGAAAATATTTTTAAAATATATCATTTTTATATGATGAAATGAGAAGGATTTAAACCTCAGACCCTCAGACCTTCTGAAGAAAACCAATTCTCTCTTCAACTAAGCCAACTCGGATCATTTTAATTGTGTAAGAAATATTTTTTAATTTAAATCGATCCAATTCAATGCCAACTCGGCTTAAAAAAATCCTCATGTTAGAAAATTGGCTAAGAAGTTATATTTGAGTTTTTGAATTTTTGAAATTTTAATCTTACTCATCTGATTTTAGCACATGAGAAGGCATTTTTCATTAAAAAAATTATATTAAGTTTTTTATTTTAAATTTATTTTACTTAGTTTGAGTTTTTTTTTTTGACATATTAACATAAATTTTAACTATAAAAATTAATTTCAGTTCATATTCAACAAATATAAATATTAAAATTAAATTTATTTCATATTTTACACACTTTAGATATTAAAGTAAATTAATTTCTTTCTCTTTCAATTTATAAGATAATATTTGTTTTTACCTAAACTGCATCCTTCGAACTAAAACCAAAAAGTCATAAATATTATTGTGAAGAAAGAAAAGTACAAAGCAGGGTGGCATTTTTATGAAAAATATTTAAATATCATTTTGTTTAATTTTTTTTGGCACAAAATTAAATTATATGAAAAAAAATTGATTCAATTCAAAATCTCTAACCTTGATATCACAATTTTTTTATTAGACATGAAGATTTTCATTCTATGTAAATTGCATTCTGGCGTTATAAATTGATGATAATCTTTTAAAAACTTTTATTTGAGTTAGCAAAATTATTAAAATACTACAGGCTTCATCCTTTTTAAGAATTTTATCATTTTTATTTATTTTTTATTAAAAATATAAAATTTGATTATTTTTAGACTTCTTTGAATCATCTATATATTTTTGAAATCATTATACCTTTATATTTTCCTCTTCTTTTAAATTTAATAAAAATCTAAAATTAATTTTTCTCATTTTTTTTCTTTGTATTAAAAATATTAAAATATTAATATTAATATTTTAAAATTATTTTTTAAAAATTTATAAATTAATAAATGAGAATAATCTCTAATAATAAATTAACAATTAAATTTTAATTAGAATTAAAATTGTATGAGCTTTTTTCATTTTAGAGATCAAAATAATTTTTTTTAAAAATTTAGAATTAATTTACAAACACTCATTGGCTGGGAATTTGGATGCAATTTACAGTAATATAAATATAAATAATATAATTTTAAATTGTAATTTGATCGCGAGATCCCCTGGGGTTCTCTCTGCAGTGAACATTTGGGTGGCAACGGGAGCAAATTAATTTTTAAAAGTGATTACTTATTCCAAAAGAAATGAACGAATTTTAATTTTTTTATTTTTATTAAATAAATTTATATATATGCTACTATATAATGTTATATTTATATATTAATTAATCAGCACTACTTATGTGACACTCTGTACACTTAAAAATTATATAGGCTCAGTTGAGATTAATACCGATTAAAAATAAATAATATATATAAAATATATCATTTGTAAGCTATTGCAAGCCGACTCATTATTATCCCACAGGCACCTCATTGGACATTTCCTAGCCGTTATTGGTCTTCACGCCTTCATGCGTAAACTATCGCCGTCAGCCAGCTACTGCTAACCACCACTATTAACGCCCATGCAGCTCGCTGCTAATCATCATGTGCTGCCAGTTGTTATTGTCGATCACCACTATGAGTGTTTGTGTTAGGTTAATCATAATAATTTTGACGTAATGGCAGTACTATAATAATATTGAAGATTACATGATAACATATACGTATTTTGATAGATAGCGAGAGAGAAAGAGAGGAGAGGAGAGGGGGGCGGGCTGCTCCTGTCAAGTAGTGCAAGCAGCTATTGGAGGATGCCACCCAACCTGTCACCCTCTCTCTAGATCTCTCCCTTGCTCCTATGTGCTAGCTAGCAGTCAGTTTTTTAACTTTTGCTCAAAGCAAACTAAAAAGGTGAGGGCATTTTGAGAATTTTCATAAAAATAAAGTATTATAAAATATTAATATGAACTGATCAGGATGATCGATCCATCCGATCAATCTCAAAGAATTGTGTAAAAGTTTTTAAAATTCATAAACTAATTTGAAGCTAGCGTTCTTCTATGAATCTTTGCACCACACGGCAATAATTAATTTACTCTTTCATTTTTTATTCAATTATCACATCATTTTTTGTTTTAATTAGATGATGATGGTATATAATAAAAGTATATATAAATAATATGATTTTAAGTACTGTAATTTGATTAGAAGAGTTGATTGGGGTCTCTGTATGGTGAACGTAGGCTAGCCCATGCATCATTCCCACACTGTAGTGTGAAATGGCACAGTGCATGGCATGGAATCTGTGCGTAATAATGTTGTAAAAATTATATTAAATTAATAACAAATTAAGCTTCTTAATTATCCGATTTATGATTAAATCAGCCAGTCTGATCAACAAATTGCTGATCGAATCAACAAATTACTATATTAAAAATAATCAAAACATAATAATATTTTTCAAAAAAATTAATAAATATTTAAACTAATAGATTCATTCATTCAATTAATTTATTGTGATAATTAAATATGATAAATATCACATATTTATTTATATCTTCTATATCTCTATATTAAAGATGGTATTTAAAGTAAAAAATATTTTTTTTTTATTTTACTCATCTTAATATTTTTAAGAAATAATTACCTACATGCCACACAATTTAGTTTTATCTATGCATTACCCATTCATTCTTAGTTAATTACGCTATGCACACTCAAAACATTATAAAATCTTACATACACATATTTTAACTTATTTTTATTATAATGAGTAATTATAATTTTTCAATAACCTAACTATAATTAAATTTCAAAAAAATTGAGTCGTTCATCATATTATTTTAAGGATATTTAAATATATTTTGAGTGAAAATCCTAAAAACTTAATGTTTAGGTGGCGGCAAATAAAGAAGACATCCGCGAAGTAAATTGATTTTAGGACAAATCAACGCTTTAGTGCGGTATTGAGAAAGAGAAAAAATATATACTATTAAGAGTAAAAATATAATTTTAATGATTTACTAGCAGAATATATTTTTTCAAATAGATTTTGATTAAGTTTTAACTCAAATGTGTGTATGTAAGATTTTATAATATTTTAAGTGTGCATAGTATATTTAATTAAAAATTGATGAATAAGATATAAATAAAACTAAATTGTGTGACATGTAGTTAATTATAACTATTTTTAATTAATATTATTTTTAATTTTATCGCACTCTCTCTGCCGCCTCCCTCTCCCCTGAGTCTCCTCTCTCTCTGCTTTCTCTCTCCTGCCGCCCTCCCTCTCTCTCCTCTCTCTACCGTCTCTCTCTGCTTTCTCCCGCCCACCGCTTCCCACTCTCTCTCCTCTCTCTCTCTCTCCTTTCTCTCTCCTGCCGCCCTCCCTCTCTCTTCGCTTTTTTAATAACTAATAAACTTAAATTACATAATAAATAGTAAATTTAAATTACAAATAAATAGTAAATTTAAATTACATATTATTTAAATTTTAATTTAATTATTATTATTATTATTATTTACGAGGCAATTAGTTTGTTATTATTTTAGTCTAATGTTATGTAACCTATATGCCATAACATCTACATGTCATCTTTTGATTAATAATTTTATAATATAATAAAAAAATTTAACTAATAATTTTATAATATAATAAAATTAAAATTATTTGTAGGTGTCCTTGAACTAAATAATTATTTTCTCTAGATAACATAACATAACTTCAAGATAGCATTGAACTAAACGCCCTCTTAATAATAATAATAATATCTTTAATAGTTATTAATTTTAAAAATTAATTTTATTTTATTAATTTTTACTAATATTTAAAATTTTTAAAATTTAAAATCTAACTTTTTTGAATTTTAGTTTAGATTATTTGTATTGGGTTCTAATTATAAATTAAAATTTTAATTTGAGCAAAATTAAAGTTGTCCCATGGAGGAGACTACGTCTTGATCTCACCATCTATTTGGGAGTCAATGCATAAATATTCACGATTTCCAACCGGCAAGTTACGCGCGGATTGTTAATGAATCGCAAGCTACTGCTACTTCCATGGCTTCCACTAGTGCTCGTCTCCTCCTCCTCCTCCTCCTCCTCCTCCTTTGCACGACGAGCAGTACGGCTACGCTGTTCCAGGAGTTTGGGTCACAGTTAACAGTAGACGCTGCTGAAAAGGCCTGCGAAATTGCTGTGAGCCAGTACAACGTACATCGTTTCCCCAGGCTTGAGCTGATCACGTCCCATCAGATCACTGCATTGGTTGTGGAGGTCGGATCAAGTGCTGCCTTGTACCAGGTTCGCTTCGACGCCAGGGAGATCATCAGATCAGTTGAACGTCCGAGGATTGTCCGTGTTATCCTGTTCTTCGTCGCCAGGAAGCTTTATGATCATGTTAATTACCGGAATTTTGTGCCCTCGTCCTTACGAGTCATCCAATATAATAATATAATAACGAATAATTAAGTTCGTCAATGTCCTCCTGATCTGTTGGAATACATACTTAGGACTGCTGAATTTGTCAAAGTTTATGTGACATATATTACATATAAGATAAAATAAAATTAATTATTCAATATATGTACTAAAATATCCAGCGGGAATTTGCTTGTAGTGCTGGATGCATTAATAGCTTCATGGGCCCTTTTGGTTGAGTATATTTTAGTAGTGGCTAAAATTTTTCACAAATAAAATTTTATTTTATTTTTAAAATATAAAATAATATTTTTATATTTTATTTTACATAAATTTTAATACTAAATAATCACTTTGTTTTATATTTAATATAATTTTTAATATAATTAATTTATTTTTTCACATCAAATAATATTTTTTAAAAAAAATTATAAATAATTTTTAAATTATATTTTTTTCTTTCAACCAAACAGAATCTTATATATGAAGACTTGATCAGAAGAAAAGGCCATGCAGGATCCTCTCTAGTCTCTAATTAATTGATTATGGGGAGAATTTTTTAATAAATATAATTAGTTAATTAATATTTTAATTATTTTTCTTAAAAAATGGACTTCATTAAAGAAAAATATTGAGATTGCTGCAGTAATAGATCTAAAATGAATTAATAAGAAAATGAAGTTTATTATTTTGAATATTTATAACTATTTTTAATAGATTTTTTTTAATAGATTTTAATTATATAGTAATTCAGTTCTTAATTTGGTCCAATTTTTACAATATTAATTTAAAACAAATGTTATGTAAATGAGATACCTTTGAAATTTTTAGAGTTATGAAAATGGATGATTTCCTATTAGCTTAAAAGATCTCGTAGTTAATTTACAATTCTTCTTATCTTATATTTCTTTTATAAATATATTATTAATACTTATATTATTTCATTTGAATAAAGATCATCCTTCATATCTATTAAAATAAAAATAAAAAAATAAAAATTTCTTTTTTGTTTTAGATGATAACTGTATATAATTTGAGCAGCTGTAATCATGATCAACTAATAGTCAAAATGAAATAATAAAAATAATCAAATTACATGAATGGTTAGAAGACGTTGTTCTCTCTCTTCTATACGGTGAACAAATGGAGGCAAAGCTAGTAGGGTATCAGATCGATTCGGTTCAATTTTATGAAAATTTAAAATCGAACCGGCTACACTCGATTCTATAATTTCAAAAATCGGAACTGAACCGAATTCACTGGATTTGAACCCAAACCAAATTTTTTAGTTCGGGCCTAGTTCGGGTTCGATTCCAAGCTTAAAATATAATTTCTCCTCGTATGCTATAAAAATATAACAACAAAAATTTCAAAAATCAAATAATTTTCTCTTGAATGGTTAAAATAAAAAATTTTAATATTGAATATATCATAACTTATATTAAAAAAAATTAATATTAACTCTTATGTTAAAGAACCACCATAATCAATATCTATTCATATAATATTTAAAAACCAACTATTAATACGATTCGGGTCAATTCCAATTTACCGGAGCATTAGAACCGAGAACTAACCTGAATCGATCGATTCTAATAAATTTGGAACTGTACTCAAACCGAACCGAATCGAATTGATATGTTCAGTCCGGTTTCAGGTTAGTTCTCAATTCTTTGAGTTTATTTGCACACCTCTAAAAGCTATCCCTGTTGTCACGGTGCAATGGCATGAAGGCGGACCTCTCCCCTTTGAAATTATTGGCTTGCAGGAGTAAAGTGAAGCGATCACGTCACATTTGGGAGAAGTTATTGAGTGCAGACAACACACAGTCTGGAACCCAATCAGAAGACGCCACATGTGCCATACAGCTGGGTCCGGGCACACGTGGCGGCCTCTGATTAGGCGTCCGAACGGTACGCTGTCCGCACCCAATAATTTTTCCACATTTGGAGCTCATTAACGCAACAATTCATGCTTGCGCCGTGCAGACTCCACGCTTAAGTGAAGGTAAAACAACGCTTCTTCTTCTTTTCCATTTCTTTATGTAATAGCTTATTTTTGTTGCGTAAAAGCTAAATGAAAGCATGTAAAAATATTATTTCTTACAGCAATTACATAGCTACATAATGTAACATACAATAATATCTATTAATTTATCTGTAAAAGTTCAGGAAGAAGTTCTTATCTATACATGAATGGCTTCGAATATATGACGTGATACTCTGTTCATATTCAATAATTTCTCCTCAATCTTTCACCGATTGTCTTCTATTGTTTTTCTTAAACCTCATTAATTTTGATGATTATAATTACTTTAAATTTAGTACTAATCCTCTTCTAAGTATATTCTTACAAGCTAATCGCCTCTCAGAAGATGGATACTCTCAAGTCTAAGTTTTGAAATATACTTATAGATGATAGTCTGCTTAACACTTTTTGATGTATTTTTGCCTTGCCTTTAATGCAAGTTAAGTTAAATCCTAATGTTAAGGCAAGGAAGCAACCTTGAGCAGGGTATGGAGAGGGAATGGAACAGTGGGAGAAGAAATCCTCGCGAATATCCTAAAGGAACCGAAGATGGTGAAGGCTTGGGCGTGATCCCTCGCGAAGGGAGAGGAGCGCTCACACGAGCACAATTGCAAAACCTTTATCCAATAGAATGAAGTGAATTTTAGTGTTCTTTTCATCATGATTGTGAATCACCTCTAATGTTTGAAAACATTGCATGAGGTTTTGCTTCTCATGCCCTGCAAGAAAACCCCATGCATGGGGAATGCATTTAATGAAAATTAAAAGTTAGAGAATCTGAAAAAAATGCACTATTTGTATTCCTTGACAGCAACCTCCAAGGGTGACCCTCTTTTTGTGTAGAGATTTATTTAAGTTTTACTCATTAGTTTGAGAAGTCCTTAATTAATTTGTTTCGTCTTGGACGCTTCCCCTCTTCTCCCCTTTCTATGAACTTCTGCATCTAAGCTTTTACCGAATTTCGTAGCGTACAGATTATCTGTTCCTTGACAAAGTTGCCAGAGGAACCCAAGAAACAATGGAGTTTATCACTATTCAGATCGTTCTTCAAATAGATGGCCAACACTCATTACCTAAGGAGTGGTTTTAATTTGAAGTCGAGAATGAAAAAAGTTGTGATATCCAAAGCTACTAGCTCTCATTTTTTGAAGAATCGATGTTACCGTATAATGATTTGATGCCGAACATCATTGCTAATTTCAAGATTCAGCCCTGGCCATTGAAGAGCATGACTGGGATTCCTGCTGGGAATTCCAGAAGACATCATATATGACAGTAAATGGAGAATAGTACAGACAGTATGCAATACTTCTTTTAGATATTATCTTCTACATTTGATAAGATGTTTTTTTTTTATCAAAGTGGCCACATGGACCTCCCAAATAGCTATGGAGCATGAGCCACATCATCAACTAACTGAACTACCAGAGGAAGCACCTGCATGGAATAGCAACATGCAAGGGCATACTCATTCTCCTGCTATAACGGGGCGGTGGAGGTTAAGTTCGACAATAAAGATTTGAAGCAATGTTGGTCTAATCTTCAAAGTTCAATTGTCTTTGTCATAGCCGAACAAGAAAAAGAACAATAGAGAGGTCTCTGTTTCTACTAAAGTAAATTTAAGTGAAAACAAATATAACTCTTTGATGAGTCACTAAGCTACCCAAATAAAATCCTTTCCAACTTGACAATACATTGTTTGGCTTTTAACAACCATAGGTTTCTAGATTTCCCATGCTAAATCTTATAAAAGCCTACCTTCAAATTAATACAAGATCCTAAAAAAAGAGTTTTTACAGTTGCGCTTTCATGTTTATAGTCAGTCTTATCCTAATCTAAACTCTAAATCTTTTCGACAAAGGTATTTGTTTTCCTTATCGATACTTCTTTGATGAGTTTTGCACTTGCTCCGATTGTAGTAAACACAAATATTATGAACAAGTAAAACATCAAAATGAATTTAGTTTCCAAGTGATCTACAAATCAAAAATATAACAAACATTAATTTAGCCTCTATTTAGTTGGTGCTCAAGTTGATCATGACTATTTTTTCAACTTTTTTTATAAAATAATATAGAGTTTTTTTTGAAATATATATAAATATGATGAGAAATAAAGTTAGTTAATTGTAAGAATATTGTATTGAGAATTGTATAAGTTACTTTATTTTTAAAAAATAATAATTATGACCAACTTGGACACCAAGCAAACAAAGATCTAATCAATTTTGTGAAATCTTTTTCATGAATTAGTTCCGTCAAAAAATACCAAAAGAGAATGCTAAAAGAAGTCGTCTTAAATTTGTTACAACTAATGGAATAATGTAGTAAAATTAAAAAGATTAGTACCATTATAATGTCCGGCCATCCACATCAAATCCAGCTCCAGTCCACCCAGATTCTGAAGCTATTCTGCTCTTAGGGATATTCTTCTTCCCCCTTCCAGGATTCAATATACGCTTCTTCTCCTTCACTTCAGCATTTTGAGCTTGGTTTTCTGAGGCTATTCGAATATTATCATTACTCCCGGAGTCATCAGAACTTGGATGCACAGCTGAATCTGTAGCTTGCTGTGTAGTTGCTGCATTGCTGCAAGCCTGAAACAGGACACATATATAATACTTCTGGCATCTTTTTATGTCATAAATTAATATAGCTCATAGGATGTTCAACATGATTCATTCCAGTGCCCATTTATTTCAAAGCTATGAATAACCATATAACTTATTACTAAAGAAACTTAAGATTGATAGTTGATAGATAAAAGTGTCACTTCTTCAACCAAGTGGGAAGGAAGCACGCTTAAATACAAGAGAGCTCAAGCTTCGAATAAAAAAGATTTTAAACATTTGTGTTGGATGTGAAATAAAGTTGATTTTTATAATTAAAATTAGCATTGTGCTAAAAAAAAGCTCGAACCAAATGAGCCATAAGTGTCTTCTGCCTATGACCAGCATTATGACTACACACGCACAAGAAGGTTGTACCAAAAAAGCCAGAATCATGAATCGACTAAGTGCATCTGTTGCTCTCCATACCCAATCCATAGAATGGGTGTTCTCCAAGCCTATGGCTGCAAATTCTTAAATCAAGCAATTCGTCGATCATTTTATGCAGTAAGGGGAGAACATTTTCTGCAGTATTTCAATCACCAATAAATTAATGGAATACACACCGCACAAGATCCCACCTCTAGCTAGCAACGTTTTGAAAGGGTTGCAAGCAGCTTTGTCTCTGCACATCGAACTGGTTATTTACTAAAACTAAAATCCATAATCTCTGGGTGAAATTAACCTTAAAATGATGCGCCAAGGCCGGCCTTCTTCGATCATTAGAAACAGCGAGTATTAATAAGCATGACATTTCATTTGATCCTATCGCCTAGCCACCTACATGTTCGCAAATAGTAGCCACCATTCAAACCAATGTCAATGGAAGAATTCCCGTGTTCTCGAAAGTACCAATCTTGTGGCTTTCATGATCATTAAGTACGGACAAAATAGCAAAACAGCTCACATGAGTAGAGACTAAATATTGTCATTGTGAGAGATGTCAGTAGCCACCTAGCTTTAAAGCAGCTCATATAAGTTGCTATCGGTTGACTTCAACTACAGTACAAGAATAGAAAGCGCAAAAAGTTAGGCTTACAACTTTGGGCCAGCGTAGTGCATGATGCGACTACATACATAGGTGCACTTGCAACCACATAAACATCATGAAGAAACTAGGGGTGTCAAAAGGATTAGTGAGCCATAGGAGTGGTAGTTTTATATGAAAATCAAAACTTGCTCATATTTTGCCTAATTTAAAATTAAATCAATTTTCCTATGCTCGAAATTAGCTCACTCGAAAAAAAAAACGATTCAACTCAGAATTGATTCAATATGCATATAAATGTACATATTTATAAATTTTAAAGTACAACTGAGAAATTTTACATATATAAATACATTATGATAATTATATAAAAGTGATAATGTTATAAATACACATAAGATTTAAAAGGAAATTCATAATATTATATTCTAATATATCTAAAAAGTATAATAGATATTTTAGTAGAAAAATATGACTTATAATTAAGCTCGGATAAACTTAAGAATCAACTCAAAATTAAAAAATTTTAACAAGCTTGAATAGAACACACAACTCAAAATCAAAAATTTCAATTTTGAGTTTAGCCCGGCTAGCTCAAAATCAACTCAAAGCCACCCCTACTGAGCCAAGATTGGGTCAACCCACCAAACAAACCCAACTCAACCCATTTATAACACAATTTTCTAGAAAGACAAAAAACTTGTATCAAGTCAATTTGTACTGAACTAACCTAATAATAAGCAACTCAAACCTAGACATACGATATCAGTGCCAAAAGCAATAAGCAAACACAACCCGAATAACAATTAGGTTAATTTGTAAATGAAATTTCTGGATCCAATTACGATCATCTTTAAGTTGAATTGTCAGGTCAAATCATCTATTATCTTTTCCAGATGAAACTAGCAAAGAGTGGAAAAGTAAAGGATGGGATTGCCGCTTGTAATTATTTTAATTATGGGAGAGTAGTTCAGGCACAAGCATGTGGACATACCAAAACATCACAAGAAACCCGGCTAGGATTAAGAGCTTCAAGTCGTCTTTTCAGCTCCTCCAATCTTGAGTACTGAGTATTTGCACTTTCTTGTACCTGTTAAAAACATAATTGGAGAAATACTAAGAGAAGTACGATAGCATGCATCAAACTTGACAGGCAGAAGGAAGATGAACAATATGATGAGTACCAGTTGATTCAAGTCATCACAAAGTTTTTGTTTAACTACTTCTTCATCCCTGACCACCAGAGCTGCCGCTTCCCATGCCTGAAAATTGGCACATATCAAACAAGTCCATTACAACTTTCAGAACTTCAAAGGGGAAAACAAGGACACAGCTGAATCATGTCCGTAGCATAGGTCCAGATTGTGTCACTCAGCATATCACTTCCATCCGCCCACAATATAGAAGATATATATATATATATATATATATATATATATATATATATGACATGTACAAAAACATTGTTTCCTCTAGAGGAAGAGTGACAAAAAGTACTTGTTAACCTAAATTTTAACAATATGCATCCCTTTCTTTTGGCAGTTCATGGTCAACAAGTTCAACTCACTAATCCGTACAAATATTAGGCGGGCATGTTATATACAAGTTTATATAACACTTCAACGGCCAAAAACAATATATACAGTCATACATACATCTATACATCTATATGTGTATACACTGTACATGAGGCTACCGGCATTTCATTGCTGAATAGAGTGATCTAGCGGAATTTTGATAATATAAATCAGCAATTAAAAAGGACAATGAAAAACAAGCCTCTCAACAATTCCCAAAAATAAGGATCAGCAGTTGAAACAAATAGCTAAAATTAATAAGTGAACTAAACGCCTCAAAAAAAGTCTGCTTAAGAGCAAGTTGAATAAGCAAAAGCACAGTTTTTCTGATAGCATTCTAATAAATTGGCTAACACATACTTCACAGCACAACTGCGTGCTTACAAAAAGGTGTGGCCCATGTTCACAGAGCTCACAAGCTGTAAAATGTGACAAAATACATGTATCTGAAAAAGGCAAACCACACGTGCAGCTCACTTAGGCTCAGCATGGTACACTTTATGCTGTATTAGTCTGCTTCTTTATGAAAAAAGGTATCCCTATAGCATGTCAGACTTGCTGCTTATTAGCTTTCAGTTCTAGGTGTCCATGAAGGCACGAAGCAAATCTATGTAGTGGAGTGATATTTCATAATGGATGGAGACATTAAGTTCTCTAGCCCTTCATGTCATTAACCTACTTCTCTGGGAAGCACTCAAGCACCAACACCTACCTTTCCCTATAAACAAAAGCTACAAACAAATACAATTTCAGGCAATCACACAGGCAAGGATGATTGCCCGCCTTGCAACACACGCTTTCTTGACATTTTTGTGGTTGACACTGCAAAAAATATCTTCAGGTCATCAATGCATTGACAGCTAACCAACAATGATAACAAGATGCTGAATAAATAGAGAAAATCTTAAACAAAATGCTTACAACCAATGATGTACATAGTAAATACATAGAAAACCTTTGAATTTATATCAGCACAGAAAAGAAAGTTTGATCAATTTATTTAGTTATTTTTGGTTCAAAACATGTTAGTACTATTTACCCCAAGAGCTTATTGGCTTAATTATATTTAATGATAACAAACAAAAGGTATTACTAACTACTGTCTCGTAAGCCTGTGGTGATACAAGATAAAGTTGTGAAAAGAACAAGTATGTAACGACAAAGTATAATAACCAACACAGTTGACACAAGCTAGACTAAGGAAGTACTGCAAATGGAAATATGACAAGATTCAAGAATTGAAAATTATAAAACCAAATTTGTGTTTTAATTGATAGGACTCAATGTAAATAAAAATGAAGAAATAATCTTGGCTCAAACACAATCAAATTAATGTTAGTAAAGAAAAATTACTTTGACTTCATTGAATTTGTTATGTATTGCTCAATTAATCCAATTTTTAAATGCGCAAGTTATAACACAGATCGAACCAGAAATAGATAATTGGATGATCTGATAATCTGAATAAGATGACCATAACTTATTATCGAGCGAACAATTAAAATATTAGACAGTCTGATTGCTGCAGGTCTAACTGTTGCAATCGGACGGTCTGATTGCTGTAATCAGACGACTGAAACTCAAAATTAGATTGATGCTTTAACCATATGGTCTGATTGCCAGTCCAATTGCCAAGCTGATCCATATATGATAGGCTCAAAGGTTGGGCCTTTAGCTAACCAGACGGTATGATATTAGTATCAGACAATCTGATCTTTACACTGATTCAAAATATTGCCATTGAATATCTGACCAGACGGTATGATATTAGTATCGGACAATCTGATCTTTACAATGATTCAAAACATTGCCATTGAATATCCTATCTTTGAAATGCAACTTGCTATACTTTGAACAAATAGTCATATGAATTTGAGAACTCTATATAAAAGGTAATTAAGATAAAAAAAACTATTAGAAAAATCAATTTGACTCTCCATAAAGAAGCAAACAAAATTTCAATTTTGAAGGTGGAGCTATAACTTTCTTCTACTTGATTTGTGATTTCTCTTTTTATTTCTTTTAAGACAAGGTCATTGGGTGATCTTGTGTGGTGATCTTATTCGTGTAGTTCTTTCTCTCTGACTCAACTAGGCTGAGATCATTTGTTGTATAGTATTTTCACTAGCCTCTATGAAGGAGTTCTAAGTTTGGTAATGATTTCTCCACCAGCTTCTACAAAGGAGTTAAGGTTTCTCCACCAGTCTTTGCGAAGGAGATTGAGTAATTTAAGCCTAGGGTATAAATGAGCCCTGGGGGTGAACTAGACAATGATGTCGAACTGCTTAAAAATTGACTATGTATTTACTTACTGCATGTTGGTTTTTCATTTAGATTTCTCAACTCGTTTCTATTATTCAATTGACGAGAATTTAGCATCATATACCAAATTCACACCCCTCTTGGGTGCGCCTACTAATTCAAGTACTTTATTGCTATAGATATAATATGAAAGCCAATACAACTAGTATAGGAAAGAGATGACAATTGAGTAGACATGGCCACAAGACAGATAACTATTTGTTGAAGATTTCTTATTTCTAATATGCCATACAAGTTGCATCGAAGTTACTTATTATTAAATTCTGAAAGAACTTCCCACATGCTTTTTATAATTAACTTCAAATTTTGAGCTAAAAAAACTTCCTTCATCTAAATTTCTATGGAACATTGATAGTGCTACCAACATGCAAGATGCTGCAGCCTACTTTGGTGTCTACAAGAACAAAATCATAATGGCAATTTCTAATATGCCTTGCAAGTTGCATTAAAGTCTTTCATTTTCAAATTTCAAAAAAACTTCCCTCATCTTACACCCAACCAGCAAATCAGCAAATGTGAGTGCTTTTCATGCTTTTTATAATTAACTTCAAATTTTGAGAAGAAAAAATGCTCCTAAATTCCTACAAAACATTGACAGTGCTACCAACATACAAGATGTTGCAGCCTACTTTGGAGTCTACAAAAACACGATCGTAATAGCAAGGGTCACTAACAACTCTAACAAGTCCCATGCTTACTATTCTTTTGCTAATCTTTCTAGTTATACCAAGGATCTACATAAATATATTGGGAAAAAAGATATATTAGGAGTGTTTCAAAAAGCAATAAACCTAATTACAAAACATGAGGAGATGTAAGCAAGAATTGGGGATTTCTATCCAAGTTTAATATTTATATAAAAGAAGGATGAATAATTCGCAAACACTATCAAAATAGTCATCAATTCCTCACACTTGTTAGAACATAGTTATTGCAAAATTTAAAAGGAGTTGCAATACCTATGATTATTAATGAGGAATGGATCGGGCAAATACTTTTACATACACATCTTTCGCATTGAAATTTACTTACATATGCAAAACTGATTAGTAATGTGCTTCACATAAACTCCAGAATATAGAAGTGACATAAGCTTGTTCAATTTCACATTTTAAAAGTAGAATAAAGTCGAGACAAACAATCCAAAGCAGTCAAATATGGTTAGTTTAGTTGGCTTTGATATTGATTTAGAACAAATCACATCATGCTACATCAATGGCACTCCATGCATAAGCAACAACAAGAACATGTTTTCCAATTGTTCCAACAAAAAACAAGAACATTATGCAAACATTTGGCTAGATCTTTTTAGAACCAACAAAAAGACTTTGAACCTTAAGCAAAGATGAAACTAAGTGAAATATCACTGGATGAAAAACCTTCATGAAAAAGTTATAATAAATAGAGGATGTCCCCATGCCAAAGGCTCCTCGCTTTGCAAGGGTAGAGGAAGGAGGTCCATTGTATGCAACATTCCCTTTATTTCTAACAAAGTTGCTGTTTCCAGGACCCGAACTCGTGACCATTTTGATCACAATGCAGAAACATTTACCACCACACAAGTTTGTCCTCTCATAATAAAGTTATTATAGCTACCAAAAATTGTTTGTCTAGCAAAATATAAATAATTATTAAGATAAAATAATAATAATAGTAATAATAATAATAAAAATAATTTGAGTGAAAAAGAAACAGCTTCACTGAGGGCATATTACTCTTGTTCAATAACAAAAGCCTAGTAAAATATACAGCCATTATAAATAATATATACATATATATATATATATATATATATATATATATATATGTAAGCATGTGTGCATGCATGTGCATGTGTATTTATATGAATGGTGGGCAATGAGAAGGATCACATACCCTAAGGCAAAGTAGAAATATTTTTGTAAAAGCCATAATTCCTTTTGAATTTCATCAATTTTAAAGCGCTTAAAGAAACTAAGCATTGTCACTAGTGATACCAAGCAATACCTTTTTAGCTAGTTCTTCCTTCGACTTGGCAGCACGTATCCTTTCATTAGCTAATTCTATTTTCTTTCGCAAATGCTCAAGTGCTGGAAACATGTAAGAAAAACAATAAAATGGTTAAATAACAATTTTCATAAATTCGTATTTGGCAGGAATGTGCAAAATGTATAGACGTAAACTGACCTGCCCTCTTTGGTCCAGCAGTAAGTTTAACCTCTAATGTGAGACTTTCAAACTCTCTTTCAACATCTCGTATTTTTGAATAGTTTTCCTGAATATATCTGAAAAATTAACAACTTTCAATTAAACAACAAAGAACAAGGAAAGCAAGCAGGGAGGGGTTCAAGGGCTTCATAGCTCATAGATCTAGTGTTTGAACATTAAACAACAACAGAATCTTTACAGAAAGACAAATTCATAAGTTGAATTTGGCTACTTAAGGCCTTAATCCCAAGAGAAGGATATCTATTATCCACTTTGACATGCTCTTTGTCCAAATTTAGGTATACAATCTTTTTTGCTGATCATCTAAGATTGTTAATTAGAAGTTATATGTAGATTAACAAAGGCTTCTAGTACTATCCTCTGCTGGTGCCTTTCCACCACATCTATATCCAAACCTGCCTAGTAAACAGCTGAGTCTTAATTAGATTTATACTATATTACAACTCTAACGATTAACAATTGAGCATAACCCACACATAAAAGAATTCGTTAACATGATTGGTAATGCCTTGGTCCTGAAAACTTGACTAGTGGGATAAAGAAAAATGAGATCTAAAACAAGAGGCATAAGTACAATAAAATACTAAGATTTCTGATTTTCAGTCATTTATTTGCACAAGAAAAACTTTGGGAGGTTCTTCTAATCTTTCATGGCACTGTGCATTTCTTGAACTTCCAAATAACGGGAATAGATATCATCTTTGGCTAAAGCACATAGTCATCATTTCGATTAAAGAACAGAAACAAATAAAGAAAATAACACTTTGGGAAAAATCCAGGATGATTGAATGACAGAAACAAGCCATTGAAACACGACCAAAAAAAGGCTTCAGTTTGCCATCTAGGTCACGCTCCACCGAGTCGATCTCACGAATCGAACTAAGAAAATGTTACTAGGTTTCCACAAGGCAGATCTCCGAAATGGACGGGAGGAGAATACAAAAGCGATGCACATTTACCGTACCTCTTCAGCTGGAGCTGCTCCTCTTCGATGACCTAGAAATGTCGAGCACCGTAAGCAAACAATGCAGAGAGATTTGAGCGATGGAGCGACAGAAAGAGAAAAGGAGAGGGACCTTCTCAGTATAAGCGATGACCGGAGCCTCCCTGGCGAGGCCGTCGGGTCCAATCTCGACGAGAGATGGCTTCGAGTTGGACGAGGCCATCGCTTGACGGGGGACAAGACGAAGGTACGCGCGGAAGATTTTTCTGTTCTTTTCTCCTTTTTTTAATGGCGGGTATGCGCGGAAGATGAAATGGATCTACGCCAGAACGTTGATTTTACGAATCGAAATAAAAAATTAAAAAATATTTTATAGAAAAAATAATAATTTTAATAAAATTTAATTTAATTTAAATAAAAGTACTTTAACTTTTATTTAAAATTGTGAATAATTTAACATAAAGTTATAAAATACGTGAAAAATAGGAGTAAATTAGTTATTATTTATATACATAATATAAAATAAACTTAATTTTTTATTTAAAATATAATTAATTTTTTATATTAAATTTAATGTATACTATGATATATTTAATTAAAATTAATCTAATTAATTTTAATCCTACTAAATAAACACACATTAGTACTTAAATTAGATATGATAATTTTGTTGAAACTTAAAAAATTTTCTAAGGCTTTGTTTAAAAAATTAAAATCATGATTAAAATGATAATAATTTAAAAAATAATAAAAAATAATAATTGAGTATTTAATTTAAAATATAAAATAAAATCCATATTTATATTAAAATTTAAGTAAAATGTAATAAAAATTTATTATTATTATTATTATTACTATTTAAATTAGTATTATTTTAATCTTAATTTTGACTCTCGGATTAAACAGTCTTTAAGTTAGATTTATCAACAATTTGGAATTGAAATTCAACTGATAATTGATTTAATAGGTATACAAACATAAATTTATATCAAATTTTGAAAAATACGTTAAGAAATTTATTTATATAAATATACTATGGTGGTTCACATACAAATCTTAAAGTATAATTAAAAAATAAAACATATAATTAAATTTATTATAATATACTTAAAATATATAATATGTATAAATATTTAATTTAAAATAATATTATAATTAAGCTTAATTAATTTAAAAATTGATTCAAAATTTAAAAAATTTATCTACTCTATTTAAAGGTAACCTAAAATTAAAATAAATTATAAAATAAAATTTTAATTTTATTTCACATTTTACATAAAATTCAAAATAATATTTTAACTTTATTTTATATTTTATATACAATATTTAAAAAATTAGATTGAACAAGCCTATTCAATGTTGAATCGGTGATTCAACCGGTCAGATCAAACAAGTCTCAAAATCAACTCTGTATCAAATCGATATTAAACTGATCAGAATCAAAGTCGAACCCAAAAACCAGTTGAGCATTGCGATTGAACTGGCCAATGCTGAAGTTTCTTTTGAAAAGCTCTAGCCATAAAGTAGTATTAAATTTATTTCATATCTTCTTTTAATCTCAAAAGTGATAGTTAAAAATAGTATTTTTTGTTTTAATTTTATTTAATTAAATTTTATAAAACTAGATCTCACCATTTATTATTTATAGAAATAATATCTAAATATTATTATTTGACACTTATTATTTTAAAAATACTTTTTATTTTTTATTATTTATCAGGATAAATTTATAATTTATGTTATTTGATAATCTTTAAAAAGAATTTTAAGATCGTTAAATTTAATTTTTTAATTCAATAATGAAATTATTATTATATTTTATGATGTATTGTATTTATTATTATTATAAAATTATATAATCATTAAGATTAAACTCAAATTCAATATCCTAAAATCTTAAACTTTTTATTCTATCGGCTCTAAGATCAATCCGATTTTTAAGACCTTTGGTTTTTTTTCTATGAAGATTTTCAAATTTATGTGATTTATTGCCTCTTTTTCAAACAAGAAACCCTTCATTTTCTCTAACTTCCACTTAATCATCACCTTAGCAGCACTATCATTGCAGAAACTAATGGGTTTATTGTGGCAAGAGCAACATTGTCTGGGCCCTAAACACTCTCAAAGATTGACAATTTTCTCTGTTATCGGTGGGACTTTAAAGCCACTCATCGTTATTGGATGGCCTATTCTGCTTATCGCGCCCTTCATTTTATCCAAAAGCTATGCCAGTGAATGTAGAATATTACCCTATACACAGTAGGGAACTTCAACTTATCAATTTTCTTCTGTGATAAATTACACCATCGGTATAATTTCAGAAGACTTTGTAGTCTTCACTTCTCTTGGAACATCGTTTCTCAACGTCAGTAGTCTCATTAATAGTCTCTAATATGATATTAAGTAATTTAAATTTTTGAACTGAAGTATTAAAAAAAAATCTATTCTTCTCTGCAGCAACATTTATTATTAATTTCTTCTTCTCAAGTGACTTTGAGGGAGCATTTTTGTGAGGACCTTCCTTTTGCCTTATTTAGAAGATTCGTAGTCATTCCTTTTTTTTTTTTTTTTTTTTTAGTTTCGAGCAAAGCCTTAAAAGGATTATCTGAAATGCTCACCGATGACACTCTCACATAAAAGAGGAAAATGAAATAATTTACAAGCCCTAAGGCCTCGTTTGGTTTGAGGCAATATTTTTATCTAATACAAATTTTAAATATAAAAATCAACTTTATTTTATATCCAACACAAATATGAATATTAAAATTAAAAGTATTTCACATTTTATACACTTTCTAATATTAAAATAAATTTCTCTTTCATTAAATTTAAAAAATAAAATTTTTTTTCTCTTATAAAAAAAAAACTTAAATCAAATGAGGCCTAAGTGTCTCTACAAATATTTGTGTTAGTTCGCATTTATAGCATCATCCAGCTAGACCCATATAAATGTTTGCGCCGACCTATTTGAGGCTAGTGTTTAAACAGGGTCCCATAATAGATCTTATCCATCTAAGTTGTGCTATAGTGATCTTAGATTGAGTTATTCCTTTGAACCAAGATAATGGTTGAACCAAACCAAGCTAAGTTAAACCCAGCTATAGCACCAACCTCGAAATACAGATGATTTTTTGAGATTAAATCTTGTTCGCTGAGTATGTCGAACATAGCTTTTTTCTATAGATTTCTCGGTCTCAGCACCTAACCTTGTCCTTATCATGGTTAGCTTATTGGACTTTGTTTCTCGACTATGAAGCTTTCTCCAAAACCCTGCTTGCTTTAGTATGTTAGTGTTTTCACGATAGTTTAATGGATCATGATATTAAAATTTTCTTCACAACTTATATTCAAAAACCTGTTCATTATAGATTAATTTTTGTTTCTATTTTTAATCATTAGATCGAGATGAATAGCATAATTGAATATTGGTTCATGCGGTTTGTGAATGAGTTCATTAATGTATTCACGAACGAGCTAATTAATCACTGATGTATTTACAAACGAGCTCATACACATTTTAATTTCTCAATGCGAAAACTATAAACAAGTAGTTATCAAAGATATTAATGTGTTCACAAAAAGATTCAATATCATGCTAATTCATAATTTATACGATTTATTTTTTGATTAATAAACTAAAATTTCTAATTAAGCAAGCCATAATTAATTGAGTTTTAAAAGAGAATTATATTGAGCCTTATAATTGAGTATTTTATTAGTTTCATATGAACTATTTATGAATATTAACAAACTAAAAATTAGTATATTCAAATTTGTGTATTTATAAATCGAGCTTTTAAAATTACGTTCGAACTTATTTATTAATATTGACAAATAAAATATAAATGAGTGCTTGTTGAATTAAACATCGAGCTATATAAAAAAATGAAGAAAAATATTTAATAGAAAATAGTTTGGATTTTTGCAGATTTAAATGCTTTTTGTTTAACTATAGCTAGGCCAGAAGGATCCTACTCATTAATACTAACTATTACTTTGGTCTCATTTGATTTAATTTTTTTTTTAGCTTGATATAAATTTAATTATAAAAAATAATTTTATTTCATATTTAATATAAATAATAATACTAGAATCATGTTTATATTATATTTTACGTATTTTTTAATATCAAAAATAATTTTTTTTCATTAAATATAAAAAATAAATATTTTTTTATTATCAAAAAAATTTCAAATCAAATGAGTTCTTTATCTTTCTATTAAAACAATTGATAAAAAATAAATACAAGAATATTAAAATATTAGTGTAGACGTAAAAATTTCATATAAATTTGTTATCAATTTGCCTCTCGAATGCTAATGAAGTGGATATAAATTTTAACATATATTTTCAATAAATTTAACATTAAAAAAACATCTATATTAATTTGCACCGGCTTACTAGCTATCGTTTGTCGGCATAAGATGAGATAATTAGAAGATAAATTTTTTTGAAAGATGTTCATAAGTGCAAGATAAGGAAAGAATAAGAAGATAAAAAAAATCCTTTTAGTAATTTATATAGATAATTAATTATATAATCATCAATTATATAGAATAGGATAATTTGGACAGAGGTGCAAGAAGCATTTGAGCTCTTGCACATTTGTCAAAGGTCAGAGAATTTCAAGTTTTATTATCATTTAATTTATTTATTTCATAATATATATATATTGCATAATTAATTATTTAATTCTGATCAAATATTTATTTTGTAATAATAATGTTGAACAAATCTATAATCATCTAAATCCTAAATATTAAATATCATAATTTATGATTAAATATTATTTGCAACAGTCTCACAGTTTTAGAAACATATTTAGCTAAGTTAGAAACTATGCTTTACATATGTCAATATATACATATATATATATTATTAAGATAAAAAGTAATCACGTCACCCAACCATAACACATGAGCAAATTTAACTTAATCTTTTGACAGATCACTTGACCTGTGTTCTCAAGCAAATTCGAGGGACCTGCCTAGGTTGAGTTCAACGATTAGAGCTAACTGAATAGAGAAATCGAACAAATGACTAGCCAATAAGCTCTTGTCATATTATAGTTTTATTTTATGATATGATAACCTTCTAAGATCCCGTTTGTTTAGGAGTTTAAAATTAATCTGGTTTAATTTTAACCAGGCATATCACATCACACATAAAATTTAATATTAAAAATTAAATTTATTTCACATCCCTCACATATTTCAACATAATAACTAACTTTATATCACATCCTTCACATATCCCAATATAATAACTAACTTTATTTCACATCATTCATAACTTTCAATAAAAAAATATCTCTATCCAAATTTAATTTTAAATTTCTTAAATTTAACCTTACAAACAAACACACTTAGGGGTATAGAGAACGTGTCTGTCATTAGTACTTGAATTATCAGGTGGCTTGAGCAAGCCATGTTACTATCTACGCCACCTAGCCATGATTTTATTAATGAGAATCACTTAATCTATTAAATCTCACTTGCTACGTTTTCATTATAAATATTTTTATTTATGGTGAGAGGAGGGTTCCAGACTCCAAGCTCTGAAAGCCGTATAACTCTAAAGAGAGTAAGATTTTTTTATAAATTTCTTTTTTAGAGATCATTTATTTCTTCTTTACATAGTTTTAAATATTCATGATTCATTTGATAAGATTTAGCTTTTAATATTTATAGGAATATTTTATTCATTAAAATTTTCTTTGTAAGAAAGAGATAC
Source organism: Apostasia shenzhenica (assembly GCA_002786265.1). Lineage (NCBI taxonomy): Eukaryota > Viridiplantae > Streptophyta > Magnoliopsida > Asparagales > Orchidaceae > Apostasia > Apostasia shenzhenica. Next base: position 1,967,685 of record KZ451942.1, on the reverse strand, counting down.
ACAATAAACCTTTTTTATCTAAAAAATCTTGGATAAATCATCACAATTGTTTTAACAATATAATATATTTTCTTGATTTAATTTTGTGTTCTATTATCTTTTGATGATCATGTATATTCATGAAATGAATTTCTTATTTTAAAAAATTTATTTGATTTTGTTTTAAATTTATTCTTTTAAGTTCATTTAGTATTATTTATTTATGCTGAAGATAAATTAAAATACAATTTATTTTTTAAATTTTTTATAATAAATTATTGATTGATTAACTTTTGAAATTGGTATAATTTCATTGAAAAATAGGGTTCCTAAGATGATACTTTGTGTTAAATTTTTAATTAGAAAAAGATATATTTAAATACGAACTTCTTCTTTATTAGAGAGGATTGCTTTTTATTTATTAGAGAAATTTTTTCTATATATATTTATGTTAGCTTATAGCACAAATTATGAATAATTGAAAAAGATTAATTAATTTGAGAAATAATTTTCAATAACAATAGTGATTTCATTATAGTAGTGAATATTTCAAGGAACAGTCCAACAAACGATGAATCATATTAATTTTAGAGGGCAGTTGAATCAGTTTTACGAGAAGCATGAATTATTAATGATGGTGATGATAGACAAAAATGACGTACATATATAATCGATATAAATTGCAACTGAATTGAAATATTTTATATTAAATATGCACTCAGTAGCACTAGATATATACATTTTTGCAATATTAGATAATGGAGTATCCATTTAAATCATGGCTAATTTTTCATGCAGAACATTTGCATTATTTAAGATTCCTTTTCCTTTTCCATTTTCTCTCATTTGATTATAGAAATTGCAATTTATATCATATCTAAATACATGTGATCATAACAAATTAGTGTGATAATAATTAACAGACAATATGATAATTAATTAATCTATAATTTGAATTCATTTTAAAATATGAAAATATAAAGGGATAATTACCTACATGCCATACTATTTCGCTTTATTTATGCGTTACACATTCATTCTTAGTTAATTACGTTATGCACACTCAAAATATTACAAAATCTTACATACACACACTTAAATTAAAACTCAGGCAAAATCTATTAGAAAAAAAATATTTCGTTAGTAAATCATTAAAATTATATTTTTACCCTTAATAGTATACTTTTTTTCTTCCTCAATGTTACACTAAAGCGCTGATCTGTTCTAAAATCAATTCACGCCGCGGATGTCTCCTTCCCTTGCCACTACCTAAATATCAAAGTTTTAGGATTTTCACTCAAAATATATTTAAATATCCTTAAAATAATATGATGAACGGTTTAGATTTTTTATAATCTAACTATAGTTTAGTTATTGAAAAATTATAATTACTCATTATAATGGAAACAAATTAAAGTATATGTATGTAAGATTTTATAATGTTTTGAGTGTGTATAGCGTAATTAACTAAGAATAAATAGATAATGCATAAATAAAACTAAATAGTGTGGCATGTAGGTAATTATCCCAAATATAAATAGAGAAAAATTAGTATTTACTACATAAGTATGATAATTTTCAATTTATATATGTGGAATCCATTATGGCCTATGTGGGGCATTGTGATTTGAGAGAAGTGAAATTAGGGTAATTAATGTGGTGGATGCAAACATTGTGGCCATGGCAATCCCATCATGCCATGCTCACTTGCTAAATTAACTAACTATTTTTGCAATAATTTGATCAAAAAAATATATTATCAAAAAAAAATATTGATAAAATTTTTTGCAATAATTATGTACGTAACAGAATCTTCGCTCTTTGATAAAATCTCCTGCTAAAATTATAATTCTTGATCAATATACTAGTCAAAATTGAATATGAGCAGAGCGAGAAAAAAAAACCCTATTTGATATGTTATCATCTTCCTTATTTAATGTCATCCCTTAATCACATTTTTATAAATCAATAATATCTCAAAGATAGGTTTTCATCATCCGACACGTCGTTAAAATTTTTATATACATCAATGTTCCTGATAGCATACATACGAACGCGTTAAGATAGCCATCATTATCAAAGGTTATGAAGATAAGCAAAATATTTATGAAAAGAACAATGAAAGTGCTCTCATACATACAAAATACCCATATTTTCTTTCATTGTGAAACATTTCATTATTTCTTAACAATTATAGAATTTTTATGTAAAAACTTAATTTGTTTTGCATTATCTTTTTTTCACTAGATCTCATGATCCATTAAGTTAATTATGATTAGCTGAAACTTATGCTAAGAACAGAATCAATGATGATTAACCAAAATATATTAAAAATATGATAAAAAAATAAATTAATTAATTAAACATGAATAAGAAGCAACTAATTATATATCTAACAGTAGATTTTGGATCTTCTAGGGCTGTAATATGATTTTCTAATTTTCTTTTCAACAATGAAAAAAAAAGGCTTGGAAAGGTAAATTTAAACAAAAAATAGCAATTCTTTTGTATCCTTTATACTTTTATAGCATATTTTCAAAAAAAAAATATACAAGACTTGAATTATATATATACATATGAGACATATATGCTGTAAATAGGGTGGCAATATACGATCCAACCCATGAACCTAACCCAAATTTAAGTTATGGGTCATAAATTTTGATTTGTTTAATAAATGGGTTGAGTTTGGGTTAGTTCGATTTCAAGTTGGGCATTTATTTATAAACGAGTCGAATTAACCATCCAACCTGACTTATCTATTGATTGGGTTGGATTCAGGTCATGAATTTCGATCTGTTTAATAAACAGGTTAGGTTCGGGTCGGATCAGATTCGGGTTCGACCCGAACCCAACCCGCCTACCCGTTTTGCCACATACTAGTTGTAAATTCTATAATTAAATTAGGTTTTAAGTCCTTAAATGTTTTATCTTATAAATTTTTGTGAGTATTTTTGAAGTAACATCTCTATTTAAATGATCATATTTTTCACTAAAAAGTTTCAAAATCCTCATAACATATATAATTCACAACAAATTTATTTAAGCTATGTGAATAATTGTTATTTATAATAAATCTTATTATTAGGATTAATTAATAATGAGTCTACGTAGTTAACTTTTAATTATATTTTAGTCCTAAAATATTAAAAACTTATTAATAGGTTCATAAATTTTAATTAATATATAACATAAAGTGTCCATAAAATGAAGTTTATTATATATTCAACCTTAAATAAGCATATTTTAAAATACTATAATAGCTCTAATAATTTATAAATTAATTAATTATTATAATTTATGGCTTTAATTTAATAGATTATTCATTGAATTAAAGTTTTAAGTTATTATTGATGAATTGATTAATTAATTATTAAAAAAAAATTATCGGCCCGTTGGACAAGTATCAGACTTCCGGTCTTCCAGATTACGCGGGTACCGAGCCGGGATGGTCCCCAGATGGCCCGACCCGGCCCGGCCCGTTGAGCAGCATGGGTTGGCGGTGGTGGTCCCCCGGGGGGACGTGAAGGCGATATGGTTGTCGCGATCGAAGGGGCCACGTGGCACGTAAAATTCCAAAATAGTTGACATGTCCTGTTCGTTGTCGCGTAGCGCCTCCCCGCCGGTGGAGTTTTTTTGGGTCCGTTTTCTCCTGCCTCAGCTGTTGCCAAATAGCGAATCCCATGCGATATCAAAGCGAACGATGGGCCCCCACCTCTCCCTATCTCTGATTTCGCTCACGGATCAGAACAGCAAACAGCATTGCGGAACCGTTGGGTTCATATCTGGCGAGAGTATGTGGGACCTACCGGATAAGAATAATTTCCAGTAACAAATGTTAAAAAAAAAGAGGTGCCCTGTGGCCCGGGAGGTAATATTACTAAAATTTATGATTTTAAAAATATTTTGGGATTTTTACATATAAGACATAAAATTTATACACAATTACTCATTTCACCATCAATTCATAAATATTACCACTATCACATCATATTCATTTAAATTTTACGCATTTCACATATTTCACATCATATTCTTTGATGGTGAACTTCACATTTCTAAATTTGCTTTGATCTTAACTATATTATTAATATATTAATTAAATATTATAAATTAATTAATTTATATAAATAATAATTTAAATATTTATGAATTTATATATTTTAATTTATTTATCCTATTTAAAATTTCCAATTAGAATGCCAAATTTAAATCCACATGACTATAATTTTTAATTGAAGTAAGAAAATTGATATGTTTACAGTAAAAAATAAAAATATATATTAGAATTTAAATATTAATAAATTTATGCATTTTAATTTACATATAATATTATAAAGTATATGAAATATGTGAAATATGTGAAATGCGTAAAATTTAAATGAGTATGGTGTGATAGTTGATGGTGAAATGCGTAATTTCGTGTAAATTTCATGTTCTGTATGTAAAAACTCCAAATATTTTACCAAGATATTACAATAAAATAAATATTTCAATCAATTTTTTTTTAATAAATTCATCAATTTTTATCACTAACAATAAAAATACCATCAATATCTTCTACTTTCTTCGACATACAGTAACATCAATATCCGCCCTGTTTACTGACCCGATCTATTTACAAATAAATGAATCGGATATGGATCACCGTTGACCCGACCCGTTTAAAATCCGATCCGTTTATGTAATCAATTTTTAGTTCATATAGAGTTATATTGTGGCTAATAATCTTTTTGTTAAAATGCTTAAGTAAAGAGCGTCACTATGATTAATTAATAAATGATTGTTACATATTATATTAGTAAATTATAATTTATAATACTCAGTTTATATTTCACAATATATATATATATATATATTACAAATACTAATTTTTATATTAAAATATTTAATTAATTCATAAAAATATATTATTCTTTCCTTATTTTATTTTCAATAAATTTAACATTATTTTAAATTTGATTATGAAAATTACTTAAAAATAACTACTTTTATTGTAAATGGATTAAATTCGAAAAACCAAGTTCCGAATCGATCCGGTTTCCTACCAGAGAGGATATGGATCGACCATGACCCGATCCGATGTATAATCCGATCCGACATATATGGATTTGGATCCGAGTCGGAGTCAAACCGACCCGAATTCGATCCGTTGACAGGCCTAGTCATATGCGTATATAGTGAGAGGGCTACTTGTGTGCCACCAGATGACTCGCACACCATTGCAGTGTGCACCACCGTGTCTTGCATAACTGTAATGTTCACAAACAACGATAATGCACACAATCACGCAACTTTGTGCATCGAGCAACTACTTTATAGTTTTGATCTACATATATTTAAGTTGTGATAAGATCGATATTTAATATATAGTTTTGAACTGTTTTATTAGTTGATTGGATTCATGTCGAGTTAATGTCAAAATCAATTGCAGATTGAAATTTCAAGCTAATCAAGCAAGGTTAAATTTGAACATAAGTCGAAACCTACTCATCGACTTATTTAGATATATAACTAGAATATAACTAGCTAGATAACTTGTTAGATATTCGGCATAATTAGATCTAATATGATAAATAAAATGACTAGATCTAAAGATCAAAAAATTTATGAGACTTTAATCCATTGGATTATAAGATAATCTAATAAATTAAAACTAAAATCATAATAGTCGATCAATTCATTGATTTACTATGAAAAATGCATTGCTTTTTTATAAGAGAAAAAAAATCATCCCATTTAGAAGCAAAATTTCATGTAAAACTTAAATTGAAAAAAAGTGTAAAAATGGTAATATCATGTAAATTCATCAATTTAAAAATATAAGGGCCTTTTAGTATCGTGAAAATTTTTAATCAAATTCTATCAAAATTACCGTCAATATATTTGCATAAATGACAATTTAGTCTCTCTTGCAGGCTCTCTTTATCTCTCACAAATAGGGGTGTGCATTCGGTTGAGTGGTTGGTTTGGTGACCAAACCAAAAAAAAAGATTGGATTCGATTTTAAATTTAATGAAACCAAACCAACCAAATTATATTATAAACCAAACCAAATCAACCAAATAAACATCGGTTCGGTTTGGTTTGGTTTGGTTTGGTTTGGTTAAAACCATATTTTTTGTCTGCAACCCTTTGATCTACAGCGCAAGCCGCGCAAGTCGCGCAACCCTAAATAATCAGAAACTTCTCGGTCGGTCAAATCAGCCTTCTTTCTCGCGAACTCATCTATGAGCGAACCCAAATCGGCAAATTGCCAACTGAACCAGCCTAATATAAATACGTGGGTTATTCGGTTAATTCGGTCGATTTGGTTTCCAAACATGTGAAACCGAACCCAAACCAATTAACCAAAATATTCAAAATATCAAACCATCACCAAACCGCTAGATTCTAAACCAAACCAAACCGTTAAATTTAAACGGTTCGGTTCGACTTTTCGGTTTAAACCATAGTTTGCACACCCCTACTCACAAACCACCATAGTATCGCGCCCACCTCCGTTGGCCTTACTGTTGTCACCGCCTTTCTCTACATTATCATATATAATAAGCGATGAGCTAATTAATCATCTCCTTCCTCACCTTCAACTAAGTTACAATAGATTTTACATCAAATTACGGTAAAGAAGGAAAGACGAGTGAAATAAAGAAAAGGATTGACGACAAAGGCGGAAAGGTGTGCGCCCGATTGAGAGATGATTGAAGTATAAATAAAGATGTTCAATTTATTATTTTCATGAAAACCTTCAAGTTATATCGTGTGTAAATATCGTGTTTAATATTAAAATAGATGGTTTTTTTTACTTGCACATAAATTCCCCTAATAAGAAACCTTGGGTCCATTTTGAGCTAAAAAATAAGTTTTTTAAGCTTTGTTTTAAAATTGAAGTTTGAAATTCTTTGTTTTTTTTTTTAAATTTCAAGTCAACGCCTTGCAGGCCAATCTCCATCTTCCTTTTGATTTAAATTGAGTTGGCACTTCAAATTCACGATCTTTTATGGTCAATTTCACAACTTTTTAATACGTCACAAAATTTCTTTTAAGGTAAATTATATGCATATAACATAGAGTTTTGTAATACGTGTAAAATAAATTAGTATGCGTCATCTTATAAAAAAATATATTTAGGACATTAATTTAAATATAATTATATATGTAATAATATTATTTTTCTATTCTTAATACATGATTAGTTATATAGTGAAGAGTAATTAAGCTATATATATATACTAATATTCTTACCTTTTTTAGTTTTATAAATTATACTCAATTCATTAAATTTAACATAGTCTTAAAATAATCACCTATAATATAAATAGTATTCTAAATGAATAATTTATACATAATTACATATTATCGTATTAATCAAGTTTCATTTCTGAAACACTTATGACAGAGTTAAATTTTAAATTTTGAATTATATTTTGATAGATTTTTTCTATAAAAATTTAAAAATAAATATTTTTATAAATCAGCAAATTATTTTTTTTATGGAATAAATCGACAAATTATACTTTACCCATATATATATCTTATTTATAGATGACGTGCCATGCACTAAAATTGCCTTATAAAATGCCACGTGTACGTCCCAGTAGTATATATATATATATATATATATATATATATATATAATTTTGTCCAGTTTTATAATTACAAATTCAAATTATATGGAGCCAAATTTATGCAAGTATTTGCGATGAGTTACCATCATCTCTTCTTAATATCACATACTAACATAATTTTTAATAATTATATAGCAAATATAACTTTAAAAATATGAATTTACGTTATATTATAGATCAGCAAATCAAAGCATATAACAGTAATATCAAAAAGAATTCACTTAACATGAGATTTAGAGGACATTTGGTTCAATATTACCGAGTAATCGCATATATAAATAATCTTCAGTTAGATTATAAAATTATTAGTCAAAAGATGATGTCTAGATTACATAATATAACGCTAAGATAACAACGAACCAAACGCCCCCTTAGTATAATCTCATAAGCATGCGAACAATTACTGTCGCATAGCAATCACTCGTATAACTCAAAAAATAAATTACTTTGAATTTAATTTATATGTAAGCCAAGTTAAATCATATGTCTGACAAATCGCAAGTTGATTCAATATTCAAGAACAAGCTCTAAACATAAATATAATGAATGCAATTATGTAACTTTAAATATAATTTTCTACTCACCTATCACATTCTCTTTCTCTCGTGTATGCTTGTCGTCCCTCTCTCTTTATCTCTTTGTTCCATATTGTAATGTTATGTTACTGAGAGATAAATGTATCTTTTGGGATAAAATTATGATCATGGAACTCTACAGTTAAGCGAGTTCTAGTTAAAATAATTTTAGAATAGGTGACCTCGTGAGAGAAGTCAAGATATGTAATTTTTTAAAAGAAAGTGAACAAGAACTTCGCATCTTGCTCACGATACAATATGGTTTGAGAACTCATTAAGAAAAAATTGTTGGGCATCTGATGATTCGTGGCTAAAGAGAGTAGAAAGTGATTACCAGGTGATCCTAGATGAAGAGAATCGTTAATACAAGAAGCGATTTCGAACAGACTTTTAAGTCCAAGAGATTTCTAAGCTATTGAGAAGAGCACATAGATGAATCATTCCACATTAAAAAATAAAATAAAGTTCCTAAGATATTTAAATAGTAATATAACTCAAAAATATAAATACATTTTTTTGAGATAAATGATTAAGAATGGGAACTTCGTAGTTAAATATATTTGAATTGGGATAGTCTTAAGATGTGTGACTTTATATTAGAAAGTTTTTAAGTCGTGTGATTTTCTAAAATTAAAATAGATAATACTTTTATATCTGTGTTATGCAATATTACAAAACTGTTGGCTTAAATGATTTAATTAGTTTACATAAAAAAATCATTTAATTAGCTACCCTGAATCTTACATATATATGAATTAATATGTTTATATTTAATTCTAATGAAAAGACTTAATGCACTACAGTAAGAACCTAATTGAAAGAATTACAATAAAAAAAAATATTTGAATCTACTTGAACATGTAAAAATTCCATTCTCAATAGCCATCAAATGCAGCTCTTAATCACTTTTGTAAGAAAAATTAAAAGGGAAATAAAAAAATATTAAATATTAAATAGAAAAAAATAAAATAAAATAAAAAGAAAAAGTAAAATGAATCAAATTTTCACACTGCACTTTAGGCTCTGTTTAGCGTGAGGATCAAATTAGAACCAAAATAGTACTAATTTAAAAAACAACAATAATAATAATAAATAATTTTTTTAAATCATTCTACACAAACGCTAACATAAAAAAATATTATTTTACTTCACATACTCAATAATTTGTAATAAAAATATTAACTTTATTTCACATCTTAAACCAAAATATTTGAATCGAGTATTTTGATTTAAAATGTGAAATAAATTTAATAATGTTATTAAAAATTATTAAGTATGTAAAGTAAAATAATATTTTTTATATGAGAGTTAGTGTAGAATGACTAAAAAAATTATTTATTATTATTATTATTTTTTAAATTAGTACTATTTTAGTCTTGATTTTGGTCCTTGCACCAAACAGGCCTTAATAATATTTTATATTTATATCCAATAGATGAAGATAAAAAGATTTTGATTACTATATAATAAAAATAATAAATTGAAAGATTATTTTAAACTAATGAACAGACAAAAGACAAGCTATGCACCCATTATTTTTGGCATTTAATTTTTCTAATGTCTTTTCTATATTTGAGTTTTAGCCAAAATTTTAAAAAATTTATAATGAAGTTATTTAGGAGGTCCTAAAAATTTAAGTAATTGCATGCTCATCCACCATAATAAGAATTATGTGCTTGAATATTGTTTTTTATTTCATTCCAAGCAAATTAATTACTATATTAATAAATTCTTCAATTTTTACCTTTTGAACAAGTTCATTATATGTAGCCAAGTGTTTTTGGTTGATGTATGGTAGATAATAATTAATCATGAAAATAAATATAATGTGTTATAACTTGTTAGAGTGAAAGTTAAGAGATGAAAAACAATCGTGCAATCGTATATTAATTAACAGGAAGTAATAGTTGGTGATCCCCTTTTAAAAGACGAGGAAGAAGTGAGGAGGTTGTCGTCAAAGAAAGCTGCAATAAAGATTTTATTGAATTGAAAGCTTAGATCACTGAGTTGATATGAAATCATCACAAAGGTTCAAGCCCGTGAGGTTTGAATGGCCAAGAAATTAAGAAGGCTTCAAACCAAGGCTTTGGTCTTATGTTGAAGAAAATTCGATGGAGATAAACTTTGACGTTCAAACCGGAGCTTGGAATATTCAAAAAAATTGGAATAAGCAAACCTTCATTTAGGAGCGCTAAACTTCATAGAAATCTTTTGATCATTGAGAAGCAACTTTTTTTAGCAAATGAAAAATGTGCTCTTAGGAGCGCAGAGAATCTTAAAATGATTATAAAAGAGTAGCCATATTGACCTGTCATTGTGGTTACAGAGCATAACTCAGATCAACAATTAGTTGAATACCACGATAGCTCTTATATATGTTAACCACAGTGAGCTAATTTTCGGAGTTTTGTCATTACGGACGAGGAGGACGAGGAGAAGTTGACAAAGAATTGTTTCTATTTTCCACCTAAGTAGATTTAGAAAAAGAATAATTGTTTTATGAGTTACTAAAGAGAGCGACCCAAACTAAGCTTTATATAGCTACTTGTTGAGCTTGTAATAATCATGCGTTATTTTGTCATCCTATGAAAAATTCCAGTAGTTATCTTTTCACAGTTAACACATAATTGTTCAATAATGCCTCGAATGTGTCTCACTAATCACCATTATGTCTTATGCACGTTATTTTAACTTGTTATTGTCTAAAGTAATGTATCATGTGAAACATTTTAGATGAAAAACTTAAACTTTTTTTAAACCTCAGTCATGTTTGTCCTCGATGACAATTATGACTCTATTTTTGAGCTAATTTATCGAAGCTTATCATTATTGTGTTTGCTATTGAAAATTTATTTTAGGGTTATGATATTATTGCACTTACATTGAAAAATTATCTTCTTGAAGATAAATGGGATTTTAAAATATATCTTATAGTCAATATTTTCGAGAACTTATATTATTGAAGCTTTACCCTTTGGTTTTTTATTATCGAATAAACTTCTTGAAGAACGATTAAGTCTTGCACACGAAGAGTTATAGTCGCACGTGTCATTGTCATAGTTTCTGCGCGAAGAGCAAGAAGTTAATATAAAAAATATAATTTACTGGGGATGAGTATGAAATATTTAGTGCTAGTTTTCAAAATTCAATAAACTGTATTTATCTTCGAATTAATGAACTAGTTATTTAATTCAATAATGTAAAAAATAGCATTATTGAATTTAATCTGGACATTATGAAAATAAAAAAAAAAAGATAAATTACATACAGGCTCCAAAGGCAGGAAGAACATTACAAATTGATCCCAATTTTATAATTACGATAAAATAAAAAACATTTGATGCAAAAATCAGTAAATAAGGTTGTGTTGGCTCTGAGTTGAGCTCAACATGAAATTATTTTATTTATTTTGAATGAAGTTTAATTTTAGTGGGTAGAATTTGTTTCGATTTTAAGTTCATTTTTAAGTAAAATCATGGTTAAATATAACTTATATTTTAAAATTAAAATAATAATCATACATTATATATATTTATTATATGTAAATTTATATTTTAATTTTATATATTAATTATCCTAATATATTTATATAAATAAAATTTATTATTTATATTTAAACATTTTAAATATTTATACTTATATATGCATTAAATTAATCATAAATAAAAATTAATTTTATTTCAAATTATAAAATAATATAAAATAAAGCTAAATCAAATCAAGGGCAGCTTCAAATTCCACCTTCGAATAAGGAATTTTTATAAAAAAAAATTTTAATGATATTTTTATATTGTTTTTTATGAAAAATTGCACGTGCGTTTTCAGAGCTGTAGCATGCGATTTGTTTCTTGTAAGCCCTCGGATTTTCTTAACATCACACACAAGTCCTTAAAATTGCACCAAACATATCATATTGCTCCTTGAAAAAGAATTAAAGTCATTCAAAAATTCCATTAAAATTGAAAAAATCTGTTGAAATTGATCAGATCCCATAATTTGTGTTTTGAAGGTGATGGAAGGTTAAAAAAATAATCAAATAAGTTTTAGGAGAGCGTTGCAAATTTATTTTAATTTTTAAAAATCTTAATTTTAATTTCTTAGATTATAAAGGTATTGCATTTTTAATTTTTCTTTCAAATCTTATCATTTTTGCTATTTTTTTAATAAAAAATATAAAATTTAATTATTTTTTATTAGTTTAAACTATTCATATATTTTAAATAACTCTTATACCTTCTATTTCTATCATTTTTTTAAAATTTAATATTTAATTTTTCAAATCTCGCTTTTATATTCTAAAAATTTGAAACTAAAAAATATTAATATTAATATTCCAAAACTAATTTCTTAAAAGCTAAAAGTTAAATAATTTTACTATATAATATTAAAAAAAATTATATCTTAATTGAACTAAATAATAGCACTTTTATAATATCAAAGACCTAAATTGAGACTTTATAAAAATTAAGATCAATTTTTAATGTTCTTCCGATCTAGGAACCTTGATGAAATTTATCCTAAATTTCAAGTACTAAAATGCAATTTAAATTTTTAAAAACATTTTTATTTTTATTTTTTATTTTTTTACTTAAAAAAACACAGAAGCATCTAAAGAAAGTTTACAATCTCACAAATCTGAATGCAATTTCAAATTTTTAATATGAACAATTACATTTCAAATTTTTAATAATTTCTATATATCAATTCTGCACCGACTAGATCTTAAAACTTGGTTTCCGTTTTGCTCGGAAATTAAAACTAGAAGTTTTGATAATTTTAATAATTTCAATAATTTTGGTTTCGATTATTTAGACATATTACATGCTATGATCTCAAGTTTTAAGCACTTTTGCCCTAAAACACATTAGAGTTCATTACAAAGAACTACGACCCGAGCTATTCAGTTCTAATTCAACTTGGCTTGGTTCTATTAAAAAGTTTTCAGACTCCAATGATTTGATTTAATTTCCCGTTATTTTAGCATTTGCGAACGAAACCAATCGCCCGAATAAATAATTTAATAATTAATAACTATTAAATTTATCAATTTTATAATTGATAAATTGATTATTTTATTTTATTATTCCGTATGCTTAGCTAGCAAAAATTTTACCTTCTTTTAATGCCACATACTTATAATATTAGGAGAAAATTAAAAATTTTATTTTATTCATTCTATTTATATTCTTTAGTAGCTCATTGAATATTTCATTATTTTATTAATATTTTTATTTTATTACTATGACCTACACTTTCTTTTTTCTTTAAATTACATAAATTTTAAAATAAAATTTTTATTTTATAATTTATTAATTTTATTATATTTCTATAATTATATAATTAAAATGTTGGAAAATAAATATGAATAATAAATATTTCATTCAAATTTTATTAAATTTGTATTATAATAATAATCATAATTATAAAAATTTAAACTTTTTTATCTATAATTTTAAAACTGAACATTAAGAAAAACCTAAAATTGCATGTGAAGTAGAACTGAACCGAACATTTTGGTTTAGTTCCAATTCTGAAAATTTAAGAACTGAACGAGTCTAAGTTTTGGATAGGACTGATCCGAACTCAACTGAAAGATTTGGGTATGGAATCAGAAAACCCAAATTTTCTTTTAGACCAAATTGTAATTGCCCTGCCTTCGCAGAGCATATAAGACGACTCTGCACAGAAAGAGAGCCTGCCCAGGCGGAAAATTTCTGAAAACAGAGGATGGCGTGACGAAGGAGCAAGGCCATGAAGAAAGTTAATGGAGAAGACAGAGGAAGAAGACGACGATGACGACAGAGCTCTCTCTCTCTCTCTCTCTCTCTCTCTCTCTCTCTCTCTCTTTCTCTTCCCCAGAACTAGTAAAAGGTAAAGATGTGGGAGATCAGAAGGAAGAAGAAGACGACGACAGAATCAAAATGGAAGCAGGACGTCCATTACCCATTTCTGCAGTTCCCTCTTGCAGAGGAAGAGCCCGAGAGCGACAGACCCCCTGCCATGTGACGTGGGCCTAAGGGCCTTACACTTTCTATTATGTTTTCCTCAGATTCAATTAACTTCATGATTCTCTGCTCAAATCAATCAAAGCAATTTTGAATCAATTGTTCTTTTTTCGTTTTAATATGCATCTTGTCAAAATTTATCTTCAAAAAAAAAAAAAAAATTAGTGTAAAACCAGATATAAACAAACATTGCATACTATGCAGATAGGATTGGGCGCAAAGACAATCCTTGTTTAAGATTTGAAGATGCACTCTGCGGCTAGTTTTCAAATAGAACTTCTCTGATTTTTAAGTCTCCTTAAAACTTTAATCAGAAACTTTTGCCCTTCCCTTCAAGGAGGCAATTTCAAGCTTTCTACTAACTAAGTTGAAATTTTGACAAACCCTTTCGTCTAGACTCCCCTTTTCTTCAAGAAGCTTTCTAAGGGTGGCTCCTCGACAAGCTCTCACAATTGGAAATGCATCGGGAGAACTACGTAATATTAATAGTCAACAATAAGATTTGATACTTACTCTGGTGAAGTCTTTAATTGACTAGCTTAATTAATCTATAAGTGATATCCTTAACTTATTAGCTAAGATTTTTAGGCTAAATGATATCTAATTCACTCATGTATTGATCCCACTAGAGCCCCCTAAGTTCTTTTCCATAAATATGTGATGTAAGAACTAATAGTTTAATTAGGATCAAATAATTCATGTTATTCAAAGTTTTGAGTTAAAAATCTTGTCGAAAATGATCTTCGACAACAAATTTCAACTACACAAAGAAGGATCTTGCACAATTTGAAATGAACAGAGATACAAATATGACAATTCGGTATACTACTCCACTCATGGTTATCATGAGACAATTATGTGAGAAATATGAAAACTTAAGCTTTGCAGCACATGCCCCCTTAGAATACTGTAGTCTTCATCACAAGATGTCACCACTAATAATGGAACTGTAGATACTCCTCAGTTCTCCTATTTTCAATAGTTCCTTAATATCATCTTATTTTTTCAAATCCCTCTATTTATAGGGTACTAGATTACTTAGTGAAAACTAGATATGGACAAGTTAGCATTGCATATTATACAGGCTAGTCTAGGTTTAACGACAATCCTTGTTCAAAATTTGAGGCTAGTTTTTAAATAAAACTTTTTTGACTTTAAGTCTCATTGAAACTTTGACTAGAAATTTTCGACCTTCCCTTTAAAGTTGCAATTTTAACCTTTCAACCTAATTGAAATTTTGAAGAATCCCTTTATCTTAGACTACCCTTTTCTTCACGAAGCTTTCTTGGCATCTTCGTAAGGGAACCTCTTCAACAAACTCCTCATAATTAGAAGTGCTCATGAAGAACTATCTAATATTGGTAATCTACACCAAGATTTGATAATTTACAAGTTCTGTCCCTGACTTAGAATTTTAGGTTAAATGACGTCTATTCATCGATGCGCTAAGCCCAACTAAAGCCCTCTAAGTACTTTTCCTTAAATATGTGGTACAAGAGCTAACATACGAGTTATGCATTATCTGAAGCTTTTGAGTCAAATTATGCATCAGACTCGATGAAATAAAGACATAATTGAAGTTTGGGATTCATTCAAAAGGCCTCTTATAGTAGTAGTAAGGGAGCAGTCTAACTTAGAAAAAGAACTCAGTCCCTTAGTTGTTTTGGCCTTGCCATCGAAAGCACGGTAACTTGAAATCGAATGTATTTCTCTCTAAACAATTTGTGAGAGAAAATTATTGACTGCTCAACTTAAACCTCGGATATTTTTCATCAAATTAACCAGTGTTTAATAGAATTTTGAGTTGAGTTGGCAGCATGCGGCAAGAGGCAGCCTTTGTCCTTTCCCTTGGCGGCTGCCTCTCCTGGCGCACGAGGCCTCCTCCTCCACCACCCCCCACCACCATTAATGGCCACAGGAGCTCTCTGCCAAATCAGAAAAGCATGAAAACTCCACAGTTTAACTCTAGCTCCACGAAGAAAACGACAACCCTGCAGACCGGAGATAGAATGAGAGAGGGCTAGAGAGAGAAAGTCGTCTTCTTGTTCTTCAGATGTCCGTCAGGAAGAAGAGATTCAATAAGTTTATACAGTTAAAGATCACAAAATTCGGAAGATTAATCGGCTAACTCCGAAGGGTCCCCTGAATCCACTGAGAGAAGGCGTCCAACGTCTTCATATCTGCTCTGTAATGCTTCTGGGTGAACTCCAGCAGTGCCGACCAGGTGAAGTCCGGGTAGGCCCTCGGGCTAGCTGGACCGACCAGCCTTCCCGGCGGCGCCACCACCTTCTCCAGCGCCGGGCAGAGGAAGAAAGCCAGCGACTTCCTCGCCGCATCCCGGTTCACCACCGCCCGGTGAAGGCAGCTCCGGTAGCGCCCGTTGGACAGAGCCATGAACGTGTCGCCGATGTTGACGACAAAGGCGTCGACTTTCGGCCGGATCGTCTTCCACCGGCCATCAGCGAAGACCTGGAGCCCGCCGACGTCGTCCTGGTGGAGGATGGTGAGCGAGGTCGGGTCGCAGTGGGGGCCCGTCCCCAGCGTGAGCTCCGGCTTCTGGCACGGTGGGTAGAAGTTTAATCTCATTATTGAATCGTTCGCGTTGAAGAATTCCCTGAAATGAGCACGACCCACGCCTAGACTCATCCCTAAAATCTCCATTATGTCCAGCGAAAGCTTGTTCATTGCCTCGCAGTACTCCTCGTACACCTCTCTGTTTTTCAGTTTGTTCTAATCAGTCGCCGGAAAAAGAAAAACGAAGAACTCCGGCGAACCGCCGGCGAGAAGAGCACTCTGTTTTCGAGCTACCTACCCGAAGTGCCGGAACTCGTCACCGAGGGTCCGGACGAAGAAGTCTTGGACGAGGGAGGACGAAGGGGAGAAGCGGAAAGAGAGGGTCTCCTTCCACGGGAGCTTGGCGGAGAACCGGCCGGTGAAGCTGCTGGCGTAGCCGCAGCTCTCGCCGGGTTTCCTCTGCGCGCGCTGCTTCTCTCTGAGCGGCATGGAGAAGAAGGCTTCCACGCAGCGGTGTGCGGCCGTGACGAGCTCCGGCGAGATGCCGTGGTTCACCACCTGGAAGAACCCGTGCTTCCCGCAGGCCTCTCCAACCAGCCGAGCCACATCCTCCGAAGCTTCCGGCCTGCCGGAGAGAAACCCTGCGAGGTCTATCAACGGAACCTTCAGCTCCTCGTCCGCGTCTGGCGTTGGCTTCTCGTCCTCCGGCCATACAAACCGCGCAGGTATCTCCTTCTCCCGGTTCAGTAACTCCGCATCGAATACCACCGCCGAGGAAGGCGACTCCACTTCAATCTCCGGCGAGACTTCCCGGCGGCGGCGGCGGACCATAGCTCCGATCGAAAAGCAGCCTATCGTTTGGGGCAGATTGGTAAGAAAGGATGGAATTTTCGGATTTTCTCTTCGGTCTTACACTTAAGCGTCTTTGATATTTCCTTCTGACATTGGTGGGTGTAGGGAAAGGAATAGCTATATAGCGCGGAAGAAGAAGAAGAAGAAGAAGAAGAAGAAGAAGAACAAGAACAAGAAGGCGGTTCAGTGTTCTAATTGAACCGGCAGCGAATCGCGAGGCGGGAAACCAACTCGGACCGGACCCACCGAACATTCCGGTCCAAAACATCACTCAACCCGGTCCAGTCCCCTATTTTTGTGTATAAATAAATAAATATCTATATATATATATATATATATATATCATACAAAAAAACGGCATATATGTACAATAAAAAACATCAGCTTTAAGACATTAAAATATCACCCTAATAATGCATATGTGCATCCAAAACATATGTTCCACTAATATTCTATACTCCATGTTCTACAAATATTTTATAATTTTAAGATATGACCAAATGTAACGTATAAAATTCGTCATACTCGAGGTCTCGAAACAGATCAACAAGTTGAATTCAACTTCACAGAAAGAGTCCTTCACATAAATAGAGAGAGAAAAATAAAGCAATTCACATACAACAAAATACTAATAATCGTGTAGTATTTCGAAGTAATCATCCAAAATATCAGACCTACGTGTGCACCAGGAGATACCTCCACTAAAAATAGTAATAAGTATCAGGACCAATGTCAGACTTTGGGCCTATTTGACAACTGGCTAAAAACCATGGCTAATTTTAGCCATAGCTAAAATTTTAAAACTTATTTTATATCTGATTATACATAAATTTTAACATTAAATAATCACTTTATTTCATATCCAACACAATTTTTAATATAACTAATTCACATTATTTCACATCATATATATTTTTCTAAAGATTTTTATAAATTTTTTTAAATTATCTTTTTTTTTTTTTCCTTCGAACGGAACAGAGCTTTTAGATAAGAATAATAACTCCTTTAACCCAACTAGAAGTTGACCTCAAGGGGTGGAACTCACGTCAACTTGTCGAGTGTAGGCTATAATCCGATGCACTGAAGGTGTTGAATGTCAAGCCTCCAACGTAGAGTCGACTTCAAGACTTGACTTTAAGTAGATTCGCGTCCAAATGAAGGATATCGGGATTAGATTTGTATCGAGTTCTTGCTGCTGAGTTGAGATCAAGAATTGACTGAATGCTGGATGTCAGGGTTCACATGGGTAGCAACACAAACTATTTCGAATTAAACCCCAAATTATGGCATGAAAAGTTTGATTTAATAAATGAAAATGATAGTTAGTACTCACAATTGACCCTAAAAACTTCTAGGACCCCAAAAGTAAATATTTAAAAGGTCCTAAAAACTTTTTGAGGCTAGTTGTGTGAACTAAGAAGTATTATAAATAGAGGTAGATCCACATCAAAGGTGCAGTTAAAGCCATTACTCCTCTTCAGCCCCTTTGAATTTCGAATCCCTACCCCTAACGAAGCTGTGGTCAGTCTCCTGCCAAATCCTATCACCTCTTTTAAGCCTCATTCACCAAGTTGGCGTCGCGTCCGGTGATATCTGTCTGGCTGACTAAACATTTGATCCCACATGCGCGCCGACCTCCTCCACTTCCCTCTCCTTCTCGACCTTCCAGTAGTTGGCAGCCGCCTCCACAGCCACCCCTAACTTCTCCTTCCCCCGCCTGCCGATCTCCTCCGCCTCATACTCCTCCCTCGATGCCTCCTCCCACTCCTCCGCCAATCCTGCTCTTGCCTCTATCATAAAACAGTTATTCAACTTTTAACAGTTATATTAATTTTGCAATGTCTTCAAAATATAAAAATTCATGCTATTTAATTATATTTAAAATTTATGTAAAATAAATTATTTATATTTGTAAGAATTTTAAATTTTTTATTTATTTTTACATAATTGTAAATAATTTATATAATCCCCTGATTTGAGGTCTTGGCCCCGCCGGCTGCAAACACAATTTGGTAGGTAGCCGGAGGGCCATTTTTAATGCACTTGTTTAGAGCCAACAATTATGCTAAGAACATAAAACTTACTTTAATCTATTAATAATTAATCTAATCTATTAATAATTAATCTCCTTAAGTATGAATAGCTGTCACTAAACTCAGATAATTAACTCAAACAAATTAAATAATCTGCCTCAAATTAAATAATCATAGTAGTTTAGCATATGTTTTATGGAAATATTTTGATTTTCTGAGATAATTATGATTTATTTGAGTTTAATTGGGGATTGGATAATTTGGCCGCGGGGCCTGGGTCCCCGGGTCAGGTCCGAGGATTCGGTCCGAGTGAGTGAGCGAATCAGTGTCCGAGTCCACCAGGCTCTGACTCGGACGGGGTTCCTTTTTTGTCTAGTCCTTTGAATTTAATTGACCTCTTCAGAACTTTGATTTTAGTCCAATTTGAATAAAAAATTTGTCAATTAAAATCAGATTATCAAAATCTAAATAATAATTAGAAGATATATATATATATATATATATGAAAAGTTTTTACTTTAAAATTAATTGAATAAAAAAAGAGGAGAAGGACGGAGACAGCTTAAAAGGTGCACTAAAGTATTACAGATGTTACAAAAGTTTTGAAATAAAACGTAGGAACAAAAAAATTTGATCTGTCAATGATTTTTTTATTTCTTTCTCTTGCCAATGTGCTCATTCAACTCGGAGTTCGCAGTGCACCCCTGAAGGGGTTAGTGAAGAGCTCAAAAGACTGCAGTAGCGGAGCCAAGATCTCGGACCAGGGGGGTCAGGTCCGACAATTATAGGAAGGAGGAACGAGATGTGCAAGAGACCAGTTTGAAGCAGAAGGCTGAACAAAGATTGTTGGATAAAGCGCTGACTCAATAAAGAAGGCTAGATGGAGACTGCGGTGATCAACGTGAGCCTAATAATGAAGGCGACGTGAATCAACTACTAGCGAAGCAAAAAATCAATGAAAATTGATGGATGACCGACTCAATGCAAATTGACTACTGATGGCTAGAATTTCACTTTAGAGAAGAGCCGGCTCAAGTGGCTAAAGAATAGTAGTAAGGTAATAGAATGCAATAATGAATATAATACATAATTTTAATTAATTAATTAAAACTATTATTATATTATATTATAAATAATAAGGTAAATTGCATCTAGGCTTCCAAGATTATAAGAGTATTGTAAATTAGTTCAAATTTTTAAAAACATCATTTGTGTCGTAAGATTGTGAAGGTACTGCAGTTTTGATTCTATTTTAAAATATCATTATTTTTACTATTTTTTAATTAAAAATATAAAATTTAATCATTTTTTACTACTTTAAACTATTTACATATTTCAAAGTTCTATTACACTTTTTTTAATAAAATATTAATATTAATATTTTAAAATTATATTCTAAAAAATCATAGAATTAACAAATAAGATTAATCATACAATATCTTTATAAAAAATTAACAATTAAATCTTAATTGAGATCAAAACTGTAGAGTTTTTGTAATTTTATAGATTAATATTAAGATCTTAAAAAATCTAAAATTAATTTGCAATGCATATTTGACCTCAAGAGCCTCAATGCAATTTATCCTATATAATAAATTTATAAAAGAATATATATATATATATATATATATATATATATAAAATTAAAGATGAAATCAAGTCCAATAGAGCCGGGAAAGGTTGCGACAATAGCAATACCATGACGCAACAACGCGTGGAGAACACGTAGGAGGAAGGAGAACTCTCACGACTCCATTTGAACAAGGACGAATCTACTCGAGGCATTGGAATCGGAAGGAAGCTGAAGTCGATCAAATAATGCTAATTAAGGAGCATCAAAAAGTTAGAGCTGCCACTTTATATGGAGATTTAAGACATTCATCGGTGTTTATCATCTAAAGCTCTTTAAATCATTTAACACTAACAAAAAAAAAATTGACGAGGTGCTACTCTCAACAGACAATTTGGATAACTACATCCACAAGAATGACTTCTATAAATCGAAAGGAAATCTACGAAGCCCAAAATGCAACTTAAAAACATAAAGCGTCCTATTACGAATAGTACGAGTAATCAAGCAAGACTGGGAGCTGATAAATGGAGAATCGTTTGAAGACCAGGAATACAATTTGGAAGAGCTAGACGAGGCTTTGGGAGATTCGAAGGAGAAGAACTAGTTAAAGCATGAGCTCGCGAGAGGCGGCCCAGAGAACGCGTCGAAGGATAAAATTCAATTGTCTTCATCGCAAAAACAATATAAGGATTCTCCCCCAACCAATTTCATTCCATAAACTCATTACAATAGATTGATAGGATATACAAGTAAGTCGAAGTGCTATAATGCTCACCCACTAATATACCTAACCAACTACGAAGAGACAAATTTTATGAATTCCTAGAAGAACTATTAAAAAACTGCAACTAAATTAGCTAGCCAACCTACACACTACAACAAGCTATGTAGAATAACATTTAAGGAGATAAGGGTAATTAAGCTGCAACTAAGGCAACTATAGGTCATTTGGTTGCAGAGATTTCATATAGAAGGAAGAAACCTTCGTCCATGCTCAAAATTAATTAATTTTGAATTAAATAAAACTAATTGTTTTCCTACACTAAACCCATGTGACTATTGTTTTAGCAACTAAGATTTGATCGTATATAAAACAACTATTTTGTACTGCCAAACTTACATCTATACATAAATACATACAACTTTTTGTATATACGTACAAATGCATGTGTGGACAGATTGTAATATCCCGTGATCTCATTGTAGAGGTATTGTCCGCTTTGATTTTAGAAAAACTGCGAGCTTGAGTGCTTCCCAGGAGGTCACCCATCCCAGTGCTGCTCCAGCCCAAGCAGGCTCAACTATGAAGTTTTCCATCACTAGCCTCACGGTTTTGCCCCAAAAGGCGCCTCTACTATTTGAGATCATGTTATTTACTTATACAGCTCAGGATCTCCCTCCCTTTCCGATGTGAGATGATTCATTCCTGCGCCCCTCTCACACTCATTATTTGGCCTAGAAGTCTGCCAGGAGCCACACTTTATCTCAGTGATTCCTTTCTCTTAGGACATCACCCGGCGATCACTCCCCGCCCTCTTCGGCCACGGGCGTCACACAGATACATGCACGCAGATTAACAACTACTAATTGAAAGTAGTGGCTAACAAATTGTGTCTACAAAATACCAACGAGACTTTGAATTTAAATATTTAAATTGAATTTATACAAGAAGAGAGGAGAGATGATTTGATTATTATTTTTATGATTTGAAATATATAATAAATTTATGCATAAAAAAAATGTTTTGTTAATTGTGTCCAGACTCTATTAAACTCAATTTTGATCCTAACTCGAGTTAAGTTTAAAGCCGAATGAATCGGGTTCGAATTAAAGATTTGATCCCATTTTGCAAGGCCTACCAACGGGCGCCAGCGAAGGTGGCCCTGCTAAATTAGTATCAATCAAATCATCGATGATGAGTTGGCCAGAGTCTACGGCCGGGCCGGGCCGGGCCGAACCCATTAGTAGGTGCACGAAACCCGAAATCATTCTTCTGAAAAAATTGTATGGATTAGACGTTAGAGCAGGACGATAGAAAATAAAAGAATATTTTTTTAAGTTAATTAGAAAATTGAATTAAAAAAAAAAACGAAAATGGGTTGTAAAATTATCACGAGTGACAGGTAACGATGGTGCTAATAAAATAATAAATGGAATCTGTGACGGCAATATTATATAAAGAAACGTGAAATAATTATAAATGCACAGCATCTTAGGATGTTAAAAATATTCAAAAATCTCCCAAACAGTATATATATATATAGTACAGCATCTACCGTTAATACAACTAGACCAGCATGTTCAAACTGAGCAAATTTAATTAAAAATACATTAAAAAAAAGAAAAATAACAATTTAATGGGCCATGCGTGGCATCACGTATTTCAAATTTTGCAAAGAAAATAAAATACAAGTAAAATTCAAAACTTTTTATGACATATAGATAATTCACTTTTATTTAAAAAAATTT
This sequence comes from Apostasia shenzhenica, assembly GCA_002786265.1. Classification (NCBI taxonomy): domain Eukaryota; kingdom Viridiplantae; phylum Streptophyta; class Magnoliopsida; order Asparagales; family Orchidaceae; genus Apostasia; species Apostasia shenzhenica. The sequence goes on along the minus strand of KZ451942.1, from coordinate 1,944,057 downwards.
AAAATAAATTCTATAATAAATCTTATAAAACTTTTATTGAATGATAACGAAAATGAAACTTTTTGACAAGCATTTGTGAGATAGAAATACATTGTAAATATAATACTTATGCAAGAATTGAAGTAAATTAGTAGAGAGCATCAAACCTTGAAATGCCTGGTTGCAAGCTGCTTCAGCTAACTCCAGCAGTCAATCTTCTTCCAACTGGGAGATGATGCTCACAAACACTTCGAAACCTTGGCACATGTCAGAAAATATACAGTACTCATTCTTCGCATGGTATGTTGCCATTATGCCTGCGAATCACATGAAATGCTGAAAATAATCCAGAAATATTTAGACTTAATGTTTGTTACGACGGGAAACAATCAAAAAATTTTTACGTGGAAAACCGACTGGCGGAAAAACCACGGCTCCTTTTCGAGGAGGCTTGAAAGATCACTAGAAATGCGTTCTTTTGGTTACAGTGTATTTGAAAGGATATTTTTTTGAATCCAGCCCCTAAGAAGGCTGTGTACAGGAAGTATATATACTCTGGGCCTGTTATGTCTAGTCACTTCTAGCCGAGTAATCTATGGCCTTAGCGACGGCCCAATTAATGCCTGCGGATGGCTAGTATGTGACTCCTGTACGGTGTGTCAGCGGTCATGACCTGTCGGCGGGAAAACCGCGTTTTCCTCAGAGAAGTACCATCCCCCAACGGTCAGATATCACGTCGGGTCCTTGCTCTTCGGGATGTTAACCTTTCGGCGTCTGCTTTTCGGGATGATACTCCTTCTGTTCGACTTGGGTGCCTTGCTCACGTGGAGACCACGTGAGCAACCACGTGGACGGTTCAGATGAAGAAGGCGCGAATCCAATTACAACAATGTTAATAGTATATAATGATAGTTAGATCTTATAACGACAAATGACACAACAATGCACCGCACCAACAATAACAAAGCTTCTAAGTTAGATATATAGTTTTCGCTTTTCCATTCAGCTCAATGTAACGCAAAGCTTACAAGTGATTCAAATTTACGTTTAATGATTACATTCAAGTCATTTTTGATAGGCATAGAATATCCATATAAGTTAATGATGGATATGATCAAACTCACTTTAACATCCATTCCTATATTATCCCCTATAGGCATTATCACACCAATCCTCTTTCTCGATATAATCATTTCTAATACGGCCTACAATAGTATGATTGTTAATTTATATTGGCATCCTCATCTCAGGTATACTAGTACTATAGCTCAATATTCAATCTTTTATAACATAATTACTCGGATAATAGTCTTATATAAAACTAACATGGTATTAAGTAAACAGAAACTTTTTTAAAAATTTATGATTGACAAAAAAAAAACCATAATTATTTTTGAAGTTAAACGAAAGGCTATTAATTATTATAGAATATAATGGTTGAAAATAATTTTTGAAGTTAAACGCTGAAAACCAATTTGTAGCAAAGGGCCAAAGGCTACTTTAAAGAAGAACAATCTCCGAAAGCCGCTAAGAAAATATGCTTACCATATCCTGAAGTCTGGACATCAAATCCTTCGTCCTAGCATCAGAATATAAAAATTAAGAATAAGATGAATTTTGAGACAAGGGAGAAAATCAACGCTAAGTTGAATTTTGATATGAAAAGAAAAAATGGAACCTGTAATTCTCTGATCAAAGGCAAACTTCCAGTTATTGAATATGGTTTTACATATCCAACTATTTCTTCAGTTGCTTTGCACAAAACATGAAATCCGCGGGAATTGATATCACATGCAACTCCACTCATTGGAGCCTCATCAAAACTGATGGTCAGCCTGAGAACAAAACATATTTGCTAACTTCAACAGATAAGAAAGTTGTGAAAAGTTACACGCGAGAAAAACTTATAGACTTCCACATGAAGCATGCTAGGTACGACTACAAATATTAGTATAGAAGTTTGCAGGCACCGGAGAACAGGGCAGGCTATTCGAAACTTGAAACTCATTCGATAATCAATAGAATATTAATTGATTCGAATCAAGTTGAATTTTTGTGCGTCGAAGTCAACAAATTTTAAATTAATGCAGTTTGAAATTGAGTCAATACATGCATATGCATATGTAAGAGAAATTGATGTATCTGTAAGCATATATTAAAAGATTGTGTTGTATATAGTATGTTTAATGAATGCTTAGTACAAAATGCAATCTTTGTAACATAGACAGAATCAACCGGAAAATAGATCGAGTTGAAAAAGTTTCTCAACTCAAATTGTCAAACTGAGGCAAGAACTTTGGTACCGAATGAAGGCTGAGTTTCTTGAACTCAACTCAATGCTATCCCTAGGAGATAGCGTACTTGTTCATATCTTCTATTTTTTGTGGCATTCCTCTTAAGCTTAAGGAAGAAAGTCGAACCTTCCCCTCAAATCTTCATCTGGAAGAATATATTTTGACACTGGCCCTCGTACGGCAAGCTTTTCAATGTTTGCATTTATATCCTCTACATACTCTTGCAGCTTCTTTGTTACAACCACTGGACTGCATTGAACATAACAAGAAAAGTAAGTTGTTGGAGTAATATGATCCAAATTTTGACATGAAAAGAAGAATATAACCAGCGAATTTAATGGGAATGATACCATGTCAAAGAAAATTACCTGTAGAAAGGAGTCAACCTAAACAAGAAAAGAGTGGAGAGTCAGATTCATCTTTTCTTCACAAAAGATTTTTTAAAAAATGAAAAATATAAGGAGCCTACCAAAGGCATAAACATCTAGTTATAGCTTCCTCTAGGAAATAATCCAATACTTACATCAAAGTACATAATGTTGATGACCACGATTTTGCAGCATAACAGGTGAAGTACCAAAATCAAATTACTTGTGCGCATTTGTAAATATGAAATCCCATCTTTAATACTTCATGGATACTTAATTCCCAATTTTTCATGCAAATTCTTACCAATCTTTCGCTTGACAGAATGTGACTACGGATTCTATATTTTATTGCTACCTCACACTTTTTGCACTTTTCTTAAAAGTGTGTCTCGCTGGCAGTAGACATGAACACAGCTTAGACACAGCAAAATGTGGCTTTTGGCATACAAAGGGCTGCATATCGGATTGGTGCTAACCGGACTAGCATTGGGGTGGGCAAAGATACTTATTCGACTGATTCTAATAGGAACAAGTCCAATTTAGAACTGATCCAATTGACAACCGGTTCAATCCAGAACTGCAAATCAATTCCATGAAAAGAGAGCCCTGTTCAGTACAAAACCTATCCAGTCTGGCTGAACCGGACCTGAACCATCTCTATATCGCAATTGATCTGGTTCTCACAAAAGAATGCCTTATGGAGGAGACGAGCGTGTGCCCATTAATTTTTTTAAAAAGGCCTATGTGCCCTCGCGGCCACAGCACCATGCCTACTCCCCATATGCCTATCTCATTTTCACACTGGAACAAGTAATTTAAACCATACGACAAATATCAATTAATCAAAGAACTACCTGGTTGATCAAGCTATACTAAGCAACCTATCAAGAAAGGAACAGCAAGTACGATGAGCTTCAACACTAGAGAGAACCCTGTTAATTAAGAATACAATGAGGAAAATGAGCTACAACACTGACAAGAAACTGGTTGAACAAGAAAAAAAGGGCAATGTAGATGAGTTGTAGAATAAACCAGGCTGATTGGGAAAACAAAGCAGTGAGGAATATAAGTTGCACCTTCTAGGCGGATGAGCTTCAGGTTCACTAAAAACACTGTTGATCAATAAAAACAAAATAGTGATGCGGATGAGTTGCAACACTGACGGGAATGTGGTTGACTAAGAAAAGAAACAAGGTAGATGAGTTGAAGCACTGGTGGGAACCTAGTTGATCAAAAAAAGAAATGGCAATAGGCAGCATGATGACTTATAATCTTGATAAAGTGTAATTCTCACCAATTACCATGATGACTTATAATCTTGATAATGTGTAATTCTTACCAATTACCACGAGAGGTATACATCATCCAAGTGGGCAGCATATCATCGCTATCTATTGGATAGCTATTCTCCATTAGATCTGATCACTGTTCTTAGCTCTCCAACAATATAATAAAGAGCTTAGCTTCAATTTGGAGCCGAATATAAATGAAAAAGCTACCTAGTTTTTATTAGTCATTGGATTGATCACCAACAGGAGATATACAAACATAGTTTATCATTAGAACTTTTAGATAAATCACAAATTGATATTACAGTAATTCAAAATATACACAACAACAATCCAAACCTTTATCCCACTAGGTGGGAACTATAACTGAAACATGCATCACCAGTGATTTTTCTCAGGTCATCCCACTGTCGTCTTATTTTCCAGAAAGACAAGGATCATATTACAGTTTTCATAATATGTATTCTGCAATGGTCCTTAACTGTTTTCCTATGTAATTAATATGTAAAACTCGTTCTTTGTGAATAGGGATGGTGATAATCAATAAAAAAGATCAAACTGAATTGACCTCATTTCACTAAATTTGAAGGTGCACTGGGTAGGGGTGGCAATATATGACCCGACCCGTGAACCCGACCCAAACCCGACCCGCAAATTTCGGATATGGGTCATGAATTTTGACCCATTTATTAAACGGGTAGGGTTCGGGTTGGGCATTTATCAAAAAATACTCTATAAACGGGTCGGGTCAACCCGCCAACCCAACCCATTTATTAATCGGGTCGGGTTCGGGTCATGGATTTTGACCCATTTAATAAATGGGTCGGGATCGGGTTGAGGCTATTCGGGTCGGGTCGGATTCGGGTTCGACCCGAACCCAACCCGCCGACCCATTTTGCCACCCCTAGCACTGGGGCACACAAGTAAGTAATATTTATGTGTGAGAAATCTATCAAAGAAGTGACTAGTTTTACGTTTGAGTGTGCTAGGACATGCACATATAAAATCAGGTTAGAAAATATGACTCGGTAAAAGAGCACTATAATCATATCACTAAGATTTACAAAGTAGCAAAAAATTGATCAAGTTTCAAATTCATGTGAAAGACAATCTGGTGGGGACACAGATCAGCATCGAATCAGATGGCTAGGATGACATCATGTGCTGAATCAAAATTCAAATTCAAATTAATTAGAGCTATTAGTGATTTCCATATTAGTTTTATTTAAATTTGATTTGATTTGAATCAGAGCATATCTGGAAGATTTGAAGACTCACCACATTTGGAGCAGATTTTATTTTATTGTAATAGAATTTGTTCTATATTTGCTTTTATTTATTTGGTATTTCATTTTCTGCATTTAATATTGTATTTTTAAATTTCTACATGGGATCTCTCTATATAAAGAGGTCGTCTTGCATTGTAAAAGATAGAGTATTGTGATGAATGAAATTATGTTTGAGTTTTCTCAGAGCCTAGATCCGGGTTAAGGGGTCGATATTCCGGTGAAGAAAATGGTAGGGTTAGCCTTTGGTGAGAATCCTCAAATTAGCCTAGTTATCCACCTTTCAAAAAAAAAATAATAATAATAAAAAAAAACTTCGAAGCTCTCTCCACTCGCAAGCACGTCGGCAGTTCCCGCCAGACTCGTCCGACGCTGGCTGCCTGTGACCTGCTCCGATCGCGCAGTTCCGTTCCCTCGTCTAGCTAGGCCGCCCTCGCCGCGCCTCGCCCTCGACGTGCCTCGCCGCGCCAAACGCGCCTGCACCGCTGGCGCCGGCAAGCTCTCTCGCGCGGCTCTGCTCCTTGCGCGCGCGACCGCCCGCCCCTGCGCGCCGGCGCACCCCGCTGCACACTAGCAGCCGGCCCGCACGCCCACGCCGGCGCCGGATGCTCGCTAGCGCACCCGCCTGGCACCGCGCGCCTGCCCGCCGCTTGCTCAGGCCTACTTACTCGTGTGCCTCCGCCGTGTCCGCCCCGGCCTGCGCCGGCGCCTGCCTCCGCCGGCCCGCACCGCCCATCCACGGTCTGCACGCGCGTGCTCGCGAGCCGCCCACTCGCGTGACTGCCCCGCGCGCGCCGGTGTGCCCCGTTCGCTTTCGCCGAACCAGCGGTGCGCCTAACCCGCCTGCGCAGAGCGCCGGCCCGCAGTCCGCCCGCGTCCGCGCCGGCTGTTCACGTCGCATGCCTGTGCTCATGTCCGTCTGCGCTTTTGTCCGCACATGCGCCCGCTACGTCGATCAGTGACTCTTCTCCGATTCAAATCGTTGGTAACTTCTTTCCGCGAACATCAATTAAGCCGATTATTTGATTTTCTACATAAATTATTCGCTGACTTGAATTTATTTATTTGGCTCTAATTGTGTGACGTCCGATAATTCCTTGTGTGTTAATTACTGTTGGATTTTAACGGTGAGAACGTTTGTTCCTAAATTCCTTGAACCTCGGATCTAAATTTATTGAATTTAAATTGAAGCCTAATCCTAAATTGATAAAATTCTTATTTATGCATACGATCCAATTTATTTAAGTTTTAAAATATCTTAATTTGCGGATTCAAAAATCTTATTTATCATATAATTTATTTAGAAAATATTTTTCTCTTAATTAAAATAATTTGCCAATCGATTTTGCTGAATATAAATATAAAATATCATTGACATTGTTTTCCGTCCCGCATCACAATCCTGCATAATTTAAACAACTGGAAAGGACAATGACAAGCACAAGCTGAGCAAGACTGCAACATAAAGACACACCTTACATCTCCTGATATCGTGCACTCTGCTGGAATTTGATTAATACCACCTCCTGGATCTGCCATATTTTAAAAATGAAAGCATGAAACCAATCTTGCACCATATAAATCCTCTTATCAACTTCGAAGTGAAAGAAAGATTCTCAACTTTCTTATATTTAGAACAAGTTACAGGACTTACAGCTCCATTGTGTAGGTTTCATAGTTGATGGAGTTGCAAAACCATATACCTCCTCTTGAGGATGAGGAGGAAACTCTTGATAAAAACGTGACTGTATCTCCTTAAGGGCTTCCATAGCTAACTCCAAGGGATTAATAGCCTGTAATACCAAATTTTCTAATAAAATGCACCACTAAGAAACTGAATATTTGTCCAATTAACACTCTGTTGGACAGAAAGAAAAAAAATTTAAAGAGCTAACACTAGTCACATTCTTTAACAAGACACCATCATATGAATCCACTGCAGTGTTCTTAATTTTAGCATGAAGACGAAGGTTCAGTAGGAGTTCTTGTTCGATAAGACGTAAAATTCTTTTTTGTTGAAGCAATTTTTTGCCAATAGTCAAGCAAATGGTCGGGAGAAATTGTACGAAATGATGTGATTGAATCTACTCAAATGCTACATCACAAATCATAGAAAATCAAAAAAAAAAAAAAAAAACATAAGCATTGAATTTATGTGGTTCGAAGATAACCCTCCTACATCCATGGTGCCATGGTAATTAGATCCATTACGTAATAAGAAACTTCCCAAGGGGATATGGATGAGAGTACATGGTCTAATGAAGAAGAGAAAGCTATCTCCTTGAGAGGAATGAGGAAAGAGGAATAGGATATCATGAAGTCTTCTTTTTCTTGTCCTTTTAGTGTAAGGAAAGTCTTCTATTTATAATAAAAGTAAGTCTTTTAACTTATCCATCTCGTAACTCCTGCCCCTGAGGCATTATTAAAGAATTATGAGATGTCGCCCATTAATTTTAAGGGACAATTACCTACATACTACAAATGTTTAAATATTACCTACATGCCACCCTTTTTATAAAATTTGAACTATAGGGTTGCATACATTTCAACAATGGTGTAATATTTAAAGTTTTGTGTGGCATGTATATAAATGCCCCTAATTTCAAATATTTCTATTGTATTTCTACACCAAGTTTGTGCGGATTCTAACATTGTTAAACTAATCAAACAGTAATCCCTTCTATTGTAATAATAGACAAAGAACAAATGGAATATAAAATGAAGTTCCTAATAAAATTTGTATAAATTACAAATAATCAATATACACATACATATGTATATATAAATAATTTGCCTATATTTCACAATAATCAATTTCTAACTTACCAACAAGTAATACACAGTTCATAAGTACTACCTTGTGAGCAAGACCACTGTGGAAAAGCTTTCCAGTAGCTCTGAGCCTCCAAACTATCATACCACCGGTACCAATGCAAGGCTGCTTGTCAGCAGTATCAATCCAAAACCTGGCGAAAATCATCGATCAGTTGAAGACCAAGAAAAACAAAAACAAAAAAAAACAAAATATCATCTGATCTACAGAGAATAAATTGGGGGAGTACTCACAGAGGCCCGTGCTTAAGCTTATCGAGAAGCCCATCCTTCATAAGCGCGTCCACCCCAACACCAAGCACCGACGAGTTCTCCTCATTGGCGATGAAAACGGCAACCACCGTGTTCTTGAGCGGCGGCCTGACCTCACCGAGCTTTCTCATGAGCTCCGTCACGAGGGCCACGTGCCCCAGACAATCCGTCGTCCCTCTGCCTCTCAGCTTGTCACCGTCCACGCTCAGCGAGAATGGATCGAATTCCTGCACTTCGCCCAAAATTCTAACCAAAATGTGGGAATATGGTGAAGAGGAACAAAAAAATGGGAAGGAGAAGGAAAATCTAACCCAGTCGCTGGGATCGGCGGTGACGACGTCCATATGGCAGCCGACGAAGGACAGAATCTTGCCAGGGACGGAGCCGGGATACTCGACGATGACGTTGCCGCGGCCCTCGACATAGCTGACATGGGAAACGACGAGGGGCCCGCCGCCTGTCGAGGTGCTGAGCGGGAGAAGCACGTCGAGAACATGGCGCGCGACGCGGTCTTCCTTCGGGATGAGCTCCGGCGGGTTGTTCTGCACGTGCCGAGCCTCACCGATGATCTTGTCTAACAGGGCAATATAGGATTCGCGATCAAGGGATCCCATCAAGTTCTGCAGAGATGAAGCCATGCCCCCGGCAGCGCAGGCTACGGCGGCGTGTGGTACCTTAGGAGCTCGAGAGAGAGAGCGTAAACTCCGGAGCGGGATGGAGATGATCGGAGAATCTGCGATACGACCAGATGAACGAAACGCACAGGGTTCGGGATATTAATGTATGTAAAATAATAATAATTTCTCTATAAATTTTTATTTGTATAAAAAATTTAAATCACGGGGAATTTTTATTACAACACCAGTAATTTCTCGGCATACAATAATTAAAAAATATCACCACCTTACATCTAATCTTATAATTAAACTATAATAAATATTTTTAAATAACTAAAACAATATAATAAAAAAAAATATAATTAGATCTTTTCATTCTATAAAAGTTACACTTATTTTAAGAATAAAATATCAGAAGCCAAATAATCAAATATGTCAAAACTAAATGACTGAAAGTCAACCCCATTAGTTTGACAAGTAGCTAAATATTTATCAATTTTACAAAAAACAACACGAGGGAGCAAATTTCCTTAAAGAAAGACCGTATGGAATAACTGCGGCAGCAGATGTCAATGCCAGAACACCCTTGACGTCCAAACAGAAATTAATGCCTGCAGATCAACCATAAATTAAAATTTAACGAAACGAATAAAGTGTCTTTTGGACATAAAAAAGGCCAGAGGAACCTCATGACCGCAACGCACTCCATAGCGAAAACATCAAAAATCAAAAATCTTAACGTAAATGTCATTGTCGATCTCCAACAAACATGAGTATCAACGAGCGATAATAAAGTATAATTCGATACTCACCTGGTGAAAATAACTAATCAAAACTTAGCATTTGAGTAGCTAATAAGAAATCTTGTGCGTGAATTATTAAAATTAAATTATTTTATAAATAATATGTGTTATTATATATATATTATAAAATACTTAAATTTTAATTATTTGTGCGTAATTATTTCTAAAAATAAATACAATTTGTTATTATATATATGCATCATTTAAAAATTTTAATTAAAATCTTTTTAATCAGTAAACTGTTAAATTCTAATTTGAAAAAAAAAAATCAGATTGAAATTTTGAAAGTGAATTTGGAATCCACTGCCTACAAGATTAGGTGCACCACAGTTTGTGCACTCTAAATTGCAGTGATAAAATAGATTTTAACTCGAATTCGTATTTGATTTGACTCGATTAACTCAATCCAATTTTGTACCTAATTGATTTCTTTAATTAACAAGCCTACATAATGTCCCATATTTGACCAGGTTATTTATGGCCTATTCAAGCCCATGTAACTTGAATGTCGATGATTAAAATACAACCATGAACCTAAGGTCTTTTATGAATGGGCGCAAAAAGCAAGATTCGAATGATAATTGGATCGACTCAAACTTGAATTTAGTACCGAGTTTGGATCAAATTATTATTTCAGATCAAATGTTGGCATCCCTTGTTTATTTTTTAATTCAAATCTACCCAGAGGTAAATTGTAATTTGGGACAATAATAATGGGGTCCTCTAATTTCGACCACCTGAAATTAGGTTTCTCTATTAATAAAATTAATTAAGTTGGTAGGTTCTAAAAAAAACAAATTTATTAAGTTAGTTTTCTAATTTAAGATAAAAAATAAATTGATTTATTAGTATTAATAAATTGATCTAATAAATAATATTTTTTAATTAATAGATTAATATTATTAATTTTAAAATTAAATTAATATTTTAGATGAATATAATATTTGATTTTATCTAACAATTAAAGAAAATAATTTTTATTAGATATTTTTATAAATAATTAACGACTTATTTGTATATTATTTTAAATTTGAAAATTAATATAAAAAAATAATTTAATTAATTTAAAAATTCGAGGAAGATGCAGATAGATTACTAAAATTTCTTAAAATATTTTTTTGACAGAAAATTTTTTAAAAACTTTTTTTGAAATTTTTGAGTCAACTGACAACGTCAACTCACGGCTTCTTAATGGGCCTCAATTTGCCAAATAAGTCCATCTTAATTGGGCTTAACTTCATGCATTGAAACTTTAACTTGATTGGCCCAATCACAAACAGCCTCTTAGGCTCATTTAATTGAAAGGTTATTTTAGGCCTTGTTTGGTTGGAGGATGAATTTAGGTAAGGAAAGAGAAAATAATTTATTTTATAGAGTTGATGGGAAAGAAAATTATTTTAATATTGGGAGGTGTGTAAGATGTGAAATAAAGTTGATTTTAAGGTTGGAATTTGTGTTGGATGTGAAATAAAGTTGATTTTTAAGGTTGAAATTTGTGTTGGATGTGAAATAAAGTTATTAAAATTTATAATAAATTTAAAATATTATTAAGATATTTTTTTGCCTTTTTTTGGGCTCATGCCAAACAAGGCCAAAGGAAAGAAAAAAAAAATTATTTTTTTATACATTTTTTAACATTAAAATAATATTATTTTTTATTAAGTTATAAAAATATTTATATTTATTAATATAAAATAAATTTAATTTTAATATAGAAATATACGGTGAGTGTGAAATAAAATTAAATTTTAATTTTAAAATTTGTTGTTGACGTGAAATAAAATTATTAAAATTTATGTGAAATTTTAAATATTAATAAAATAATAATTAAATTATTTTTAAGTATTAACCAAATAAGTCTCTCTCTCTCTCTCTCTCTCTCTCTCTCTCTATATATATATATATATATATATATATTGGCTAGTTTTTTTCATGCATTCAAACTGTTAACCAAGAAATTTCTTTAGGTTATATTTTATTGACTTTATTAACTTTATGTGGGCACATAGATTGAAGGAAGAATCTTTCAACCGAAGTAGTTTAAATTAATATATTTATTTATACATAATAAACATAATAGGGTAAATTGCATCTAGAAATAAATATTATAAATTAGTCTCAACTTTTAAAAAAATTTATCTTTAAGTTGTAAAAAAAATAATTTTTTGATTTTTTAAAATATAATTTTTAAGTATTAGTATTTATATTTTTTAGCTTGAAAATTTTTAGTATACTATATTACATTAAGTAATTTTTATTAGGGGAGAGATAAATAGTTTTTATTAATTTTCATAATATTCTTAAAGAGAATGCTAAATGATTTTACTTTAAAATTTTAATTTAATGCTAATTTAAAAAATAAAACCACAAAATTAAGCTGTGTTGATCTGATAATTTTGTTCTTTAGCTTGTCTCTTTTTATTGATTTAGGTGAAATAGCATCAGTATTTATGAAAACTTACTCACTTCTCTAGTTTTTGTTCGTCTTTGACCAAGGGTTGTTCTTGGAAGGTTCTATATGTATGTCAATTATTCGATTAAACTATTATATGAAGGTAAGAAATGTCGGTCGGTAAAATATCACCATTTATTTTTACCATCTATCAAAAAATGAAAAGTAAAAGCCAAATAAATGTTGTTAGGCTTCTAGATCTTTTCCATTTAATTAACATATATGTTTGATTAAAGTTTGTTTCATCTTTGCGAAAGATTCACAGGTTGTCAAATCGCAAGAACATATGTGTAATTCAAATCGAGTAAAATACAATTTTATATAAATATATAATTTAAAGTATTCTCACAAAGGTCCGAAAAAGAAATTAAAATACACATGCATCACAAATTTATTATTTATTTAATTACTATTATGCACATCTAAGACAAACGATACATACAAAATATAAGTTTAGCTACATATATAGAAAGACTGGTAAATGGTTTATTTTGAAATTTTAATGATTTTAGGGGCTGAAAGTGAAATTTTAATTTCAAGATAAGTCCGTAAATAAATGCTTACTGCCATAAAAATTAATTGATTAATTAATCGAAGGATAAATTAAACACGATATATATTACATTGATTTAATTACGTTGTGATTTTATTTTTATTTTTACTTTTATTTTTGATACAATGACAATAAAATTAGGAAAATTAAATTTCTTTTTTTTTCTAATTAAAATTTTCGAATAAGGGCTTCTATTATCTATTATTATCCTTTACATCATAGCAATAAGTGTTTGAAGGATTTAATAAGTAATGAGATAATATTTGGGTACTACATATGCAGATTTCCTCACATGAAATATCCAAATATTATATTTTGTTTGGATGAATTGCATCTGGGTCCTAAGATAGAAATATCATTATTATATGGTAATTTTTAAATTTTAAAATCATGATCAATTTATTTCTTAAAGATAAGAAGCCCTCCAATTTGGAGAACCAAAATGCAAAGTTTTGAATTTCCAAAGTTAACCTATAGTCCTGTTTGTTTATAAGATTTAATTTTAATAAGGCCAAAATTTAATTTGAATAAAAATATTTTTTATTAAAAATTGTGAATAATATGAAATAAAATTAATTATTATGCTGGGACATGTGAAAGATGTTATATAAAATTAGTTATTATGTCGGAATATAGGGATGTAATATAAGTTATTTATTATTTTAGTTATGTGTGTAGGATGTGAAATAAAGTTAATTTTTAATATTAAATTTTATGTGTGATATGATATACCTATTTAAAATTAATTTAGGCTAATTTTAAACTGCCAAATAAATAGGAGCTATACGTATAATATAACATTTATATCTCTGGACTTAAATGAAATTTACCCTAACATTAATAATTTAATATTGGGGCTGCCATGCTCATTGGAGAAGGTCAAATTAAGAAGTAATCTTAGATGAGAGAAATTGGAGAAATTAAAAACCTAATTGTAAATAAAGTGAAATTGGCATTTCCTGCCCATTATTATATATATATATATAGGCAAAGAAGGCAAGGATGGGGGTTAATTAAATTAATTAATTAGTATTAGTATAATCTCTTTTATTAATCTTGCTTTATATTAATATCACCCTCTTGACTCTCCCCTTACAATAGCTGGATGCCACATGAACATGTATGTGGCAAAAATTTCTTTCTTTCTTTAATTATGTGATCTAAAAATTTAATTTGTATAAAAATAGGAATTTTTTTTTTTTGATAAAAACATAAGACACATATCGAATTGTGATTGATCATATTTTTTAATGCATATAAATAATGTAATCAATAATTAAGAAAAATGAAGTACATATTTGCATAAATTTAATAAAAATAATATTTTTCTATAGTATTTTGATGTCATTACTTAATTTATATAATTAAATGATCATTATTTTTAGTTTTTAATATATATTAATAAAGTATAATGAATGATTTTCAGGTATAAATGAATGAAGAATTATAATTGTGAAAACAAATCATTGTATACAACATATAATAAGAAAAAGGCCAACCATCTTTGTTAATTATAAGATATATGCTCAAATATTGTTTTCGCACGTGTGGCTGTCACGTGCACCAGCTTGCACGTGGAATAAGTCACACTTGTACGTACTCACACATGGAATTTTTTCATCCCATGAATTAATTTAGAAAAACTCAAAAGAAAATTTCAACTGACCAAATCATCAAGTTGAACCAGTTGGAGAGCCAAGACCTCAAAATAATATAAAATTTTAAAATTATTTAAATTATAAAATAATTAAAAAAATTTAAAATTTTTACTATGGTAAAACTAACAAAATAAATCTTGTATAAACTTCAATTATATATAAATTAAGATAATTAATTAATATATTTTTTTATTATTAATAATTTTTTTCACAATATATTTTATCTCATTTTTAAAGTATTTTTTATAAGGAGTTAAAGATTAGAATTTAAATTATATTTTATTTAAAATAAAAGATTAAATAACTAACCAATTAAATAGCTACTCATAGATTAAAATTTTAATACATTAAATTATTTAATAAATTAAGTATTAGTCTATTAAATAATTTAGTGAATTAAAATTCTAAATTATGAACAGTTAATTGATTATTTATTAGAGCTATATAATAATTTTTTAATTTAAATATAAGATACATAAATAAATTCTTTAAGTTGAATGAGTTCTCACCAACATAAAGTCCATTTATATGATTTATATATTAAATAATTTATAAAAAAATATATGAAAAATTAAAATTATAAGTTATCTAAATAATTTATTAATCTAATATCTATTTTTTCAATTTATTATCTCAATTTATGACATGATATTTCTTGCATAAAACTCAAGACTGAAAGTAAAAAAAAAAAATTTAAGGATTGTAATTAAAAAAAAATTTGCACCTCCTAATCCTCATGCGGCTCCGCCACTATCATCAACATAATTAATTAATCAGATTAATTTCCACTCAGGCAACCTTAAAATATAAATTTTTTTGAACATTAGTAATAAATTAGTTTGATATTAAATGGTTTAATTAGTAAAACTAATTAAACAATATAGTTTATTTTTTTATATTATATATATATATATAACTACTAATTGTAGAATGATAATAGCAATTTCATAATTACAAAAATCAGCATTTAATATATCTGCGTAAGATCAACTATAATAATAGGTCAAGATTTTATTTTAAGCAATTTGAATTTATAAATATCAAAAGAATCAGTCAATAAACTAAATCTTAATTCTATATCGTAATTTTATGTCATTATCAATCAAATTTAATTTGAATTTCTGTATAGTTCCCACGTCTAAGATTAGCTTAATTTATATTGTAGTACAGATTAATTACTGAATATTACCGCAGTTTTATAATTAACTGGACCCTAATATTAAATTTTCTTCCATAATTGAATTCATATTTAACTCTTTCAAATTAATTGCTCAGAAATTTCTTATTTAAATTTAGATACCTTTCAGACTAAAATTGATGTACCCTAAAATAAGTAAATTTGGTAAATAAATGCGACTTATTCAATGCATCAATCCTCACTATAAATTTATAAGACATTAAAGGGGTATTTAGTGCAATATTATTTTAATACTATATAATATTATTTAAAAAAATAATTATTTAATTTGATAACTTTATTGATCATATTTTCAAAAAATTTAGAATTATCAATTAAGATATCTAAATAGATTATATAAAATCAAATGCCAACTAAATTAAATTTAGTGTAATTATATATATATATATATATATATATATATATGTTAAGATTCCTAATAAATTTCTCTACTATTTGTTTTTTAAATTGGGTGGCTTAATTGTAGCAAAAGAACTGTATTTAAGAAATAATCAATGTAAATAATAATACAAATTAAAATCATTTCCTTATTACATATGACTCGACGAGTTAGCTGTAATATCTTTCTAAATATTAAGTCGATAAAATAAAAAATAAACGGAGAAGCTACTAGACTGCTCATAATTAGCTTGTAATATTTCGAAAATTTAGATTTGATATGTATTATGAATTGAAATTACATGTACAAATTTTGGTAATAAATAATATTTACGGTATTTTTTATAGAAACTATAGAAAAATTTTGGGTGATATCTTTAATTTATTTGATCTTGAAAAAAGACTTAAAAAGAATGATAAAAGAAACATCAGATGTAAAAATATTTTTTGTAATATTTATTTTTTATTTAAAAATATTAAGAGAAATATTAAGAAATTATTTTTGTTGATTTAAATTTAAATTTATTTAAAAACTTATAATTTATTTGAATATTTATTGATTTAAAACTGTCATGAGGATATTTATTAAAATTAGAGATATTTAAGGGATGTAGTTATGAGTTAAACAATGTTTTATTATCAACATTTAAATTTTGAATTTATGAGATTTAATTATCCCTTAATTTTAGTCTTGGAAGAAATACCAATTTACTCTTTGATTGAGTTATTGGAGAAAATAATGTTCCTCTCATCCACATATCTCCCGATTCATAACCGCCGACCCTGGCCCCCTCTTTGGCCGAAAATGAGAGGGTGAGAGAGAGAGAGAGAGAGAGGAGAGGGAGAGAGAGGAGAAGGGAAAATTAGAGATTCGAGTAATCACAATCTTTCTCCTTCGAATCGGCAACTAAAGAAGAAGAATTTCAAAGATCCGGATGAGAAGGTAAGAGGAAAAGGAGAAAGAAAAAATGAGATATTTTCATGATTCCTTGAAGTAAGAGATTTCTCTAACTTTTTAGAGTTTAAATTAATCAAAGATAAGAATTCACATAATTTGATTTATAATAATTTGATAAGAATTGAATAAATTTATTATTTAATTATTTATGAAATTCTATTTTACTGCATTGCTAATATTTTCTTCATATTTATGGCTATAAATTTCGTTTATGTGCTTAAATTATTTTATTAGAGAAATTTATTTAGATATATACACAATTTTATATTACTGGAATATTTTTATTTTTGATCTGAGCATTGTGACAATAGTTTGGGGTATCAAATAATCTCGAATTTCAATAAAAATTGGTTTTAGTTAGATCTTGAAGTTACCTATAACTTTTATGAAGAAACTTTTGATTAATTCTAAATAAAAAATATGATTTCTGTGTCATTAGTAAAATCTGACAGAAATTTAAATTTTCTGACCGAGTTTAGTTTATAGAAGATTTGTTGTACCAAATAAATTCGGATTGATATGAAAATTTATATGAAGATAGAGGACATATTATACTATAATTTTTATATAGAAATTTTTCTTTAAAAAGTTTATTTTGGATAAGATTTTGCTGGAGGGATTTGACAAAAAAATCTGTTTTTAAAGAGTTTATCATCACATATTGATTAAATGAAGATTTCTTAAGTTAAATGATTGCTATTAAATATGAATTTGGAGATTATTAGATTATTTGATTGTTTATCATATTTATGTAATTTTGTTTGTTAATTAGCCTAGAAATATATATATATATATATATATATATATTGTTGTTAGAAGTCTAAACAATTAAGATTCTTTTGGAAAAACTATTAAACATTATATTTAGAAGAATTGAACTTATAAAGTCGATTTCAAATGCTATGAGACATTGAGGATTAATGATTTAATTAATCTTTGATAATTTGAAGTTTAAAACTTATGCTAAATAAATTTATTGATAGATAATTTGATTCGAATAGTGGTGATATTTTTATAATCATAGAGTGATAAAAATATGAAATTCGAATTAATCATAATTCAAATTGATTCACTTTAATATGAAGTTCAAATGTTGATTATAGTTATATTATTAGCACTAATCATACTCTCATCAAACTTTGATTGAGATTTCACAAATTATATGTGAAGAGTCATTATCTTTATTAATTTAGATTAAAGTATCTTTGAAGATATCATGATTATTTTTATGTGTGTTTACTGGATTACTATAAAAATTTAATTCAAATTAGAGAGATGACTTAAATTTAAATTATCGAGATTATAATGTATGAATTGTGAAAATTTGATAATATATGGTACATGTAAATTATTATGAATTAATTGATGGCTTTATTTATTTCTTTAATGATGAGATGAATATGTTATATAATGATATGCTTCTTTTCTTCGACTGTAACACCGACAGAAGAACAAGTGTACGGACTTGTCGTGATATTCGATGTGAATATATTGACTCGCGATTGTAACACCTATGGGAGGACAAGTATATGGACTTGTCGTCACATTCGATGAGAATATATTAACTCGAGATTGTGATACCTACGGGAGGGCAAGTGTACGGACTTATTATCACATTCGTTGAGGATATATTGACTTATGTTTGTGACACCTCGTTGAGAATATATTGACTTATGTTTGTGACACCTATGGGAGGGCAAGTGTACGGACTTGTCGTCACATTCAAAGAAATAATATGATATTTAGTCAAGTGTATGAGCTTGCTATGTGATTAAATTTATAATCAAGATTTTAAAAGCGATAATGGATTAAAAGTTAAATGTGATTTCTGTGGGATTGCGCACCTGGCTTAGCTCGAGTACATGATATTTGGCACGACGGTGTCCATTGGTGGTTTTCGACTGTCATGAATGTTACTGTGTATACATATAATAATTCTCTTAAATCTTAAAATAATAAATTTGTGATCATAAAACCTTATTAAATATTTTATGTGACCCATAAGCCATAGCTAGTTGATATTCCTACTGAGTACTATTGGTGGTCTGACGTTATTTTTGACAATATTTTTACAGGTTTAACACAAGCATAAGAGGCATGGGTCTCGACAATTATAAAATTATTTTAGATTATTTGTGTTTAAGATTTTATATTTATTTATGGTGTAATGTAGTAATTGTATATTGATGACAGATTTATATTAAGATATAGTAGAATTATTTGAGGATAAAAAAAAAAGAAATTAGGTAATGACCGATGTAAAAACCGAGGTCGTTACATAGCTAGCTTTCATTTTAAAAACATTGCACATGCGTTAGAAATGAAATAGCTTCTAAACTCATTCATAAGAAATTTTCTAATCTTATTAACAAGGCTTTGTGTTAAACGACATAAATCGAAAAATCAAATCAAATCATTTAAATTCAAGCATTGGCTTGATTTAAAATCCAACTATTTGCTTAATAAGTTCACGGTTCGGTTGACTCCCTTATTTAGTTTAGGTTCGGCCTTACAATTTTGAAGTTTGAACCAATCGAATTAATTGTATGTAATCCAAATATTTTACAGCCTAAAAGCTTGATATATATGTATTATATATAACCCAAAATAAACTTTATTTTATTAAATTATTCAGTGGATTAAATTCTTAATTATTGAATAATCCAATTAATTAAAAATTTAATCCACTCTCTCTCTCTCTCTGTGTCTCTCTTCTAATTAACGTCTCTCTCTCGCGTAGGACGACGACAAGACGAAGCTTGAGATCTGTCTCAGATAGATCCAGCTCTCATATTTCAGCAGTTCACGCTCTTCTTCTTCTTCTTTCTGCTCTAACGAGAGACAGCCGGCCTCCGTCGTCGCCATTCGAGGATATTCACTTGCGTGCGCTTCTAACCCTAATTTTAATCCTTTCTTTAATCCCTCGCATAATAACATAAAGGCTGAATATAAAAAACGAAAAAAAAAGGTAAATATCATTCAGGTCCCTTAGATTTGGAGCTCATGTAAATTAGGTCTATAATTTCAAAAACCAATCAAAGAAATCTAAAGTTGAAATTAATATTTTAATCAGGCCTTTTTTTACTTAATTTTAATCTTATCTAATCTTAATTTTAAATAAAATTTATATTTATATTAAAATTTAAATGTTAAATAATAAAAATACCCTCTCTTTCTCGTCTCCCATCCCAGGTTGCTATCGACCACGATCAACCTGGCCTCGCATTGGGCCAAACATTGTTGGCGTCGTGGCGATGGTGGCCCCTCGCAATGAGCCTTATTTGGGATGCGACATAGGACAGGAAGGGTGTTTTTACAATTTTCAATTTAAAATTTAATTAAACTATAATTTTTATTTAAAAAAAGAATAAAAATATCAAATTAAATAAAAAAGAACCTAATTAAAATGTTAATTCATTGAAAAGCTTTTGAAATAATTTATCTACTTAATATTATTCCTAAATATCAAAGAACTAGATATCTATCCTAACATAAATTAAGTAAAGTCATTATCTTTTAGTTTAAGCTTTTATTCAATTAGTAATTAGAAATTTAATATGATATTAGAGTCAAAGTCTCAAAGTCGAAACTCTAATGGCTCTTAATTATATCTTAAGCTTAAAATTAAAAAAAAATAAAGGAAGACATTTTATGTCGATATATATATATATATAAGTTATACAACATCCCAAAATCTTGTATCTTGCTAGAGCTTACCATGATATGGCTAATGATATTATTATATCAAGATTCTATGAGTTAAACCAATACTAAAATCGCAAATAACGCTTGATTTGTTGTGTGACTCAACTAATAGATAAATTTCTAGTAGAAAGGAGGCAGATCTCTCCACAATCGTACATCTTTTTTTGAAAAGTTATAATACCATAAAATTACAATAAAGAAACTACAAGTTATCAAGTGTCACTCAACATTCACTTTGAGAATGTTACAAAATTTATTGGGAAGGGGCATATCAATTTTCCAACAAAAATCACCTAGTGTCGCATAGTGCGCCAGAAAGTCGTCCGCACTATTGTTGATACGTTGTATATAATTAACTCTGCAGGCAATAAATGACAATAAGATGTTCACAATATTAGCTATGATAGGAACTCGAAAAGTGAAGTTGAATCCTCTGAACAGTCCATCCACTACTCCATGTTGTTGGTGATCCAAGCAATAGCTATGTAAGCCTGTTTGGTTGTGGGAAACTCCATTACGCTCCAACTTATTGAAAAAAAAATTATAAATTTTTCATAGAATCCCCCTCAAGCCAAATACCCATAGTCCTTAGTGTATCGCATGGGATAGCCTTCAATTCTTCAAGGGTTGCCCACTTTTCAGCAATAGGCATAACACGTGTAAGAATTCGCTTGTCATCATAGCAAATGAAATTTGCATTATAGTCCCTAATGATATACCCAGCTCCAGCTATATCTCCACTTTTTACTGAGCTGTCAAAGTTAATCTTAATTCATCCTGGAGGAGGGGGAACCCAATAATCAAGAGAGGGGAAACAAGACCTCAATGAGGCAGTTGGGTTCCAGTGGCTCCTTGGATGGTTCATGGGATTAGCTATGAGGTTCAGCACTGTGGTAGTAATAGCTTTAACCGAAAGGACTGGCTTGCCATGCATCTTGAAGTTACGGGCCTGCTAATAATAATAGAGGGCTACAGCTTTAAGTTGAAGCCGCAAGTCTCATCTATTACATTTAACTCGGACCCTAAATATGTTATACTCTCATCAACTCCACATCCCAAAGGGCAAGTTGTCATATCAATTAGACATCTTCATTGTAATCAATCTCTAGTTGGGATGACATTCTTGCATAGTCTCCAGAGAAACACTTGAATTCTCGGTTTCGTTGGAATTCTCTAACACCAATCACCAACAAATGTCTCACCTTCCAGCACAAATTGTGAAGCATAAAGCTGAGTAGTAGGTATTTTCTTTGATTCTGTAGCAGCCCACACTAGTTTGTCACTACTAGTGTTATAGTCCCTACTGATAGCCAAAATAAGCTATCGTAATGCTGGCCTAAATAATTGATCAATCTTGCTCTTGTCCCGCTCAGGTCCCATGGAAATATCTGCAATAGTGGTAGGGAATTCAGCAAACTGCATATTGAGGTATGTTGGCCAACTACTCAATGAGATAGTAGAGAGCCAGGGATCCTCCATAAAGGATATAGCTGCACCCTCCTCAATCAACCAAATTATGTGACTATCAATTACACTGCCTCCCATGCACAATCATACACCTTTTTCAATAACCTAATTAATCAGCTTCTTCTTTTTGACTATATTTGAAACATTTAACTTCTCAGCAGCAACTTTCCCTCGACGCTAATTAAACTAAGAGAACAACACTATAATCGTTCCTCTTCCTCGCACCTGTGAGTGGTTAAAGTAATTTTTAACTTTTTTATATTGTAGTAGATTTTAAATTATCAAGTTTGATATCGTGGTTTTTCTCTCGACTACTTTAAACCCTAATTCTCACCCCATTCCCTATAAAACCCTGCCCCCATGGCAGCCCAGCTGTGGTCCCAATCCATGGCAGCCGAGCTCGGCCTTCTCTCTCTAATCCATCTCCGAAGCCAGAAGCCCAAGGCGATGAGTTCGTGGAGCTTCTACGGCGGCGCCGCCGCCGACGCCGGAGACGACGAGTCCTGGGAAGTCCGGGCCTTCGCGGCGGACACCGCCAGCGGCCTGGGCACCACCTGGCCTCCGCGGTTCTACAACTGCAGCTTCTGCCACCGGGAGTTCCGGTCGGCTCAGGCGCTTGGCGGCCACATGAACGTGCACCGCCGCGACCGGGCTCGCCTCCAGCAGCTGCGGCCTCCGTCGCCGCAGGCTATACTGCCGTCCCCGGAGATATGCCTCCTTCACCCCGCCGCCGGCCCAGCGCATCCGCCCTTTCCGCCGCCCATGCACGTTCGCTACAACCTCCGGGCTGCCTCCATAGGGTTCGGGTCGCCGGCGGCGAACGAGGAGGAGTCATCTCTACTTGAGAAGGTCGGATTGTCGGGAAGTAGCAGCGATCGTAGCGGAGAAGATGATAATGGCGGGGATTCGATGGTTGAAGACCTGGATTTGGAGCTCCGGCTGGGAAGATGAAGATGGCGATAAATTAAGATTATTATATTAATAATTAATATTATTTAATGATAAATTATGATTATTATATTAATAATTAATATTATTTAATTATATGCATATATTGATTAATATATGTATATATAAATTAAAACATATTGTGTGGATTAATAATTACATGTTTATTTAGGTATTTTATTGTCTTTGTGATTGGACTTTGAAGCCATGACTGATCATTGGCTTTTTCATTTATGATTCTTTGTAAGATGGAGATTCCTTCATGTTTATCATAATAAATTAATGGAATTTTATTAATATTATAATTCTTATGAATTGTTTTATTTAATTCTTTTCATAGATTATTTTATTTTATTTTTGATTGACAAGATATTGATCATTTCACTTCTCCAAGGATAAATGCAAAATTGAAAAGAACAAGAATTTAAGAAATGGGAATTGAAATGATCAAGGATATATAAATAATTTGGGTGAGTGATTTGCCTCCGATCGAGTTAATTGAGTGAATCGATAGGCAAAAATGAGCCAATAAGATGTGTGACCCAATGGGTATGATTATATTAATGACATGTGGAGTTATGACTCGTGATTGTCAGTTATTTGGCCAGTTCTTCATTAATAGGTGAGTTGATTATAGGAAATATTACTTTTATTTTGAACAACTTGACTTTACTCGTAAGAAAATTGAGTTCATTTTTGAATAGCTTTTGAGTTTCGAAGAAAATTACTGCAACTAATCCGAGAGCACGCACTTACCAATCCTATTTATTCGCCACACTACCGTAAAGAATGTTAAGAGTATTTTCTCTTACTTTAAGACTTGTTTGGTTAGAAAAAAAGATTATTTGAAAAAAAATTATGGCTTTTTTTAAAATAAGTCAATAATGTGAAATAAAATAAGTTAGTTATATTAAATTTTTTATATCCTTTAAAAAATATTATTGGATGTGAAATAAAATTTATTAATTTATTGAGAATTCTATTGAATATAAAATAAAATAATTATTTAACACTGGAGTTTGTGTAAGATAGGATATAAAATAAATTCTAATTTTAAATTAATTAAAAGTTTTAATTATAGCTAAAATAACAATTTGCAAAACAGGGATTTAGTTAGAAACTTATTTTTTAAATAAAAATATGAAATAAACTTATCAATTTGAAATAAATTTAATTATTTATAATATACATTGCATAGGATTATATTAAGAGGCAAGCGTATGATATGGATAGTATATAAGAACTCATTTATAGTATTACTATTATTGATATTTTCATACATATATTGAATATTTAATGTATAATAAGATGGAAAACTCGCACTTAAACTCGATTCAACACGAGGTAGAATGGGTTTTAATTAATTTCTGACATACTCGATTTTAAATATTCATATATATGTTGAATATTTAAATATATAGTAAGACGTAAAACTCGTACTTAAACTTGATTCAACATATGAAAAATAGGTTTAATTAATTTCAAACATGTCCAATTTTAAATTTTGAGTTGAAACCTTAGATCTAACTCGACTAAATGCTACCCAACGTTCTACCAGAAGATTATTCCTAAAATTGTAAGTCATTTTACATTTTGGGAAGGAATTTACTGATGTGTTCCTTAAAATCGAGTAATTTATGGCCTGGCCTGGGCTGGGCTAACTTTTGAAGGCCCGGTCCAGTTATCCAAAATTTACATTTAGGGTCTCTAATATTTAGAATTTTAACATCTAATTTATTTTTAAAATTTTTATTATTATTTTTTTATATTATAATTATATTCTCCCCCTCTCTCCGCAGCCAAAGTAGAGAGAGGAGGGTATAATTAATTTTTTTTTAAAAAATTAATAATAAAAATTTTAAAAAATTCAAATATTAAAATTTTGAAAATATGAATCTGAGTATTATTATACCTTAAAATCTTTGACCCAGGTGTAATTTTTTCTATATTTTATATAAATGATACTCATTATCTATATTATGCACATATATATATACATTTAAAAATATATAATATTGAATTTCTGTAAAAAAAATCTAATATTCATACTGTATTAATGTTTTGAATAAACTTACAATTTTCATTTTTTCTCACTCACATTAAGTGAGAATAACAAAATCTGTAGGGGTAAATACAGTCAATTTAGAAAGTGCAAGGAAAGCAAATTTTGGGAATCAATTATTTATGGTGTAATTTTAATAAATATAAATATCTTGCTTAATTTTATTTTGAGTGAGAACTGAGAATTAGACTGAATTAATTTTTTAATTACACTTATATTGGCATAATAAATTAGCCTTGAATAAATATAATATATTTGAATTTAATTAAAAATCAGCGCTAAGATTTAGAAGGAAACAAAGATAAAATTTTTGATGATTTTTAATTATAAATTATACTCTAACCAAAAGGAATAGTATTAATTTGATATCAGCTTATAACCAGCTTTCTCAAAAGATCATAATAATCCCATTAAAAATCAAAATATTTATGCCATCAAAATTTGGTCAGATTAAAAAAAGTCAAATTCAACACGAATAATATTTAAGGTAAATCGCATCCGGACCCTCAAGTCGAGAGAGAAGCAAATTAATTGTAACTATTAAAAAATCTCAATTTCAATGCATGAGATTATTGGAGCTCTCTAGTCTCCTTAATTGTTAATTTTAAAATTAAAAGATATAAATATTAATATGTCAAAATTATATTCTAAAAAAATCAAAAGTTAACGAATTCGAATAAATTTGCCATATAATAATAGAAAATTAATAATTCTTTTTCGTTAGGACTAAAATGACATGCTTTCACAATCTTAGAGACTCAAATTGAGATTCTTTTTTTTTTATTATGATCAATTTGCAATGCTCTTTTTAGTTTAGGGCCCAAATGTAATTGACCATAATATATATTTTATTGATATATAATATATATTAGAAGGTTTGCATAAGATTGAATCATCAAATTGATTTTTCCACAGTTTTGCAACATTATTTATAAATCCTTTAATCATCAAAAATAGTAAAATTGCACACAATTTGATTGGCGGAAAAAAAAGTTGATTTGAAAAAAATAATTATATTAAAAATTATATTAGACGGGAAATAAAGCGATTATTTAATGTTGAAATTTATGCAGGATGAGATATAAAATAATTTTTTAATTTTTTTTAAAGATAAATTTAAGATTTTGACCGTGGTTAAAATAAATCATTTTTTTGTCGATTGCCAAACAGAACCACTAGTTCAATAATAATCTTCTAAGCAAACTTACCTAAACACGTGTAGTGAGGCATGAGGGACTGCTATCGACACATAAGAGTGAGTAAGCAAAAACAGGGGTGTGCAACAACAATTGGTTCAAAACTGAAGCGGATCGATGAATTTGGCTCAGATCTAAATTGGTTTTGGGCTAGCTCCAATTCTTAAAATATTTAGAACCGATTATATGATCTAGTTCTTTGATCTAATGTATGATTTTAATAAAATTGAGCAGATTTGATTTAGATGAGTGATAAAATATAAAACTCGAAAATAATTATCATTAGTCACTCTAATTTAATTTCTTTATAATTCAATTATAATATTTTTCTATCATTTCATATTTTCATTCTATTTTCTTAATATGATGTTTACACGATCATTTTTTTAAGTTATTTTTATACCATCATTATAAGACTATGTGACATTGATGGCCGAATAAAGCTGAGGGGAGTGATCACTAGGTGATATCTTAGAAAGAAAAAGGGGTTTTTACCCGTATGACATAAAAAACTTCAATATTTACTTATTAGACACCCTAAAGTTAAATATTACATGACACACACTTATTTATTTTAATTTTACAACCAACACACCCTAGTTAAAAAATCCTTATATTTTATTTAAGTAAACCATACTTAAGTTATGTTTTAACTTAAATAAGATTTATAGGAATAAAATCTAACCCCTTTTGTATCTTAAATTAAATCTAATCGTTAAGATGAGCATCTAACGATTAGATTTAAAATATTATACATAAATAATAGATTTAAATAGTTTTTAACATGTAAGATTTAAGTTAAGGTGCACCGAGAGTTAGATTTTATTCTTATGAACTTTATTTAAGTTAAAACATAACTTAAGTATGGTTTACTTAAATAAAATGTAAGAATTTTTTAACTACGGTGTGTTGGTTGTAAAATTAAAATAAATAATTGTGTGTCATGTAATATTTAACTTTAAGGTGTCTAATAAGTAAATATTGAAATTTTTTGTGTCATATGGGTAAAAATCTCAAAAAAAAAATTACTAAAATAAAGTGCAGGCGTTGGCAGGCTCTAGGTCAATAAAATATAGCGAATGGGACACACAAATAAATCATCGTACATAACAAAAGTTGAGACATTGAGGTGCATAAGTACATAACGTGATCCTAAGAGGTATAAGCGCTTTCTTGGGCAAAAATGTGAAGTTAATGACGAGAACTCTATAGTTAAGCTTGCTTGAACTAAAACAATATTGGGATGAGCAATCTAGTAGGAAGTGCTCGAGTCGCATAATCTTCTGAAATCAAAGTGAATAATACCTCTATATTTAAATTACGAGATATTATATAATGATTTAAAATATTAATTTTTTTAAAATTTATGATTAAATTTTTAGTTTTATATTTATTTTATTAATCTAATTTGGATTTCTCTCTTCCCTAATCTCTATTTCTATTACATGTATATATATATATACATTTTTAAATTAAAAAGTGCGTTAAATTAAAAAATTATTATCATGATATTTATTAAAAAAATTAAAATTCTCAAATAAAAGATTATTTATTACACTGAAATTTAACATAAATCCAAACGGTTGAGTTCGAGTCTTAAGCCCAACACAAATTTGAACTGTAAAAATTAAATTTATTGCACATCTAACACAAATATAAATTTTAGAATGGATTTTATTTCATATTTTATGTACTTTTTAATATTAAATTAAAATCTTTTGATATTAAATTTAAAAAATAATTTATTTTTTTTCTTATTTAAAAAAAAAAATCGAATTAAAAGAGGCCTTATAAATTAAGTGCACGAGTGTATATCTTAGATTAAGTTTTACATATAATAAAATCGATTAATGAAAAAATAAATAAAAGACTAATATTAAATGCAGAAAATTGAACTGAACTAATGGGCGCGCAGCCCAAGGCAGGAGCCGGCAGGAGTACGGGCTTCTCCTCCCACGTGTCGTCGCACATGCGGCTCGCCCTTTGAGATCGCCCAGCAGACTAGCGCGTACGACGCTGGGCTCAATTAGTTTTTTTTTTTTTTTTTCTTTTTTGAAAAACTTAATTAGTTTGGGCCCAAGTCACCACCGAAATCCAGCAATAAGCAATCGACACGTCAGCCAAAATTTCTCTACTTAAAAGTAAATATGACCGTGAATTAATTCATTGATATAATTGTAAATAATTTAAACATGCTTAACTATATAATTTTTTATTATTATTTTCATATTTTTACTCTAAAAAAAATAAATATAATTTAAAATTATATTATTTATTTATATTGTTTTAATTTTTTTATTTTTAATATAATAAAATTTATTTTTGTGCTTCTTTTACTGACTATGAACATCTGATTTAGAAATTTATTAAAAATTATTTTATTTCAGTGATTTTATTTCATTGTGACATCACTCGACGATCACTCATCTCTCTTTTGCATTTAATAAATAGATAAAGGCTGATTCTCGTTCTCAATCTTGCATTAATTAATTTGATTCGTAAATTTCAAGCGGAGGTTAGTCAAATCGGTGACAATTGTTGACTTATTAAGAGTGAACTAATTAGGCCCAAAGTTATTTCTTTGGTTATAGTTAGGTTGACTTGATTATAGTCTTTGCTCTTATCTCGTTTGATCCGAGTTTTTTTTTGAATAAGAGAAAAAAATTAATTTATTTTTTAAATTTAATATCAAAGAATTTTATTTTAATATTAAATGGTACATAAAATATGAAATAAAATTGATTCTAAGATTTGTGTTTATGTTGAATATGCAATAAAATTAATTTTTACAGTTAAAATTTATGTTGGGCTAAAAAAATTCCTCGAACCATACTAAGCTATAGGATGGATCAACATCTGTTAAAACTGCTAGCTGATAAATCATTCTAATATGTTCTATATAATTCACAATAACACTGAAATTTGATATTTATTTTTGATTAAAAAAATGATATTTATTGAAATAAAAGAAATTAAAAAGGATAAAAAAACTGCAGTTAATTTCCATGTGATATAAAATAATTATTATTTTAATATAAATATAAAATATAAAATAAATTTAATTTTTTATTATAAATATAAAATGTGAAATATAATTAATTATTGATACTAAATTTTATATTTGATGTGATATATTTATTTACAGTGAGCAAGATTGGGTTTGTTTATTTGCACCATGCATGCTAAATACATTTTTAAAGCATAAATGAACTAATTGTATCATGAGGATCAAAAGAAATAAACATATAGTGCACTCTTTTTTTTTATTGATTCCTATAAATAATTAATTATTTCAACTGATTAATTATTTTTCTCATAAAAAATATAGAAATGCTTTCGAATATATTCCAATATTCCATAGTTGTCATGGTGCATGATGTGGACATAGGACTTTGTGCATTAATAATACTATATTGTTAGTATGAATAATTAATTAGTACAATGCATTGATGATTAACTATAAAATAATTAATCTTCCAAGCTGTCCAACTTAATTAAATAATTATGATCAAGCCTTTGCTTTCTCAAATGTCAACATAAAGATGATGAGGATGAAGAAGTTGATTGGGTTGTCTATAAGGAACTTTTTTTGTACTTATTAATTTGCTACAAGTAAAAAAAATGTCCAATTTATTTTTACATACATTAGTATCCATTGAACAAAAATATTTATGATAAAAAAAAAATAAATTTTATTAGATAAAGAATAAAAATTTCATATGCTACCTAAAAATGTTTCAATGTGAAACTCATTTAATTTATCTCTTTATGTATATATTAGCCTTTCAAATTATATTAACATCAATCAACACATTAAATAAGTCAAAAATTTAGTCACTTCCTAAATTAAGTAGATTATCTCAATTAAATAACATCTTAACTAGGTATATTGATCTAACTTAATCATTGATCACATGCCAAGATATATTAAACTTCCTTTTTAATGAAATACATTTCTATTCTCTCGAATATTTTGGATGAATCTCGGCTATATATTAAATTTGTGATCGATTTAGTCGGCTTTTATGTTTTACTATTGTGTTGAACCGAATTCATCTCTATAATTTCAAAATTGTGCAAAGTTCTCTTATTTGACTTTAGTCAATAATCGACTAAATTTAAGTTTTATAAACTCCTAAATTTTTACTTTTTATGATTAAAAAGGATAAATAATGAAGTGTTTCTGAAATCATATAATTAGTAAGATTAATATGAATATGATTTATCAAATTAATATTATTTAATTAAAAAAATTCTCATACATATTAATAATACAGATCAATATATTGCCCAATTATAAACTAAAGCTTTAATCCACTAAATTATATACATTTAGTGATTTAAATATAATTCAATATTAGATAATTCAGTTAATTAAATCTCAAAATTATAATTAGTTAATTTTTGTATGCTATATCAGTTTTCATTAATTAAAATAGTTCGATCATAATATACATTTAATTTGCAATATTTCAGTGAGATACAATGAGTAAACTCGAATTCATTTTAATTCAAATTCAACGCTTAAATGGAAACCTAAACTCGAAAATTCGAATCATATTCTACAAGTTGAATTTCGTGTAAATCTTAATGACACAACCCGAACCCAAAATTTTTGGAACAATTTATGTTAAAAAATGTTCCCTTGGGCTTCAATTTTTGGTCCTTAATTGCCTTCCACTCAATTAGATTGTGCTTAATATATAATCTAATATATTGTATTTCAAAATATTTATGTACTGAAAATTCAAATATATAAAAAAATTCACATCAATTGGAGCTTGGCTATGCTATTAGATTATTCCTTTATCCACAAACTATAATTAATTCATCTTAATTATCAATTAATCAAAGATTAATAGCCCCATAGATAATTTATTTTAAGGCTGTCAATACATATAAATCATATATTGAAAGGTTATAGGTACATTAATTAAGGGAAAATTTTGGGAATTAAACTACTTTTTAACTGTACTTAAATTCCTCTTAATTTGGAATATTGTTCATATCTAAAATATATTTATATGTAAATCAAATATTTAATTTATCAGTTGACCAACTTTCAATATTAGCACTATTAATTACAACAATTAAATAGTAAATGAATAGAAAATATACATATATAAATTTAGGAGCCTATATATTATTGTATAACTCAAATATTAATTAATTAGAGTGGGTTATTGTCATTAATGATTGAGATCAGATGCTGGCCTCTTCTTCCTTAGTTTTTTGGTCATTTAATTATGTCTAAAATCAGCAGCTCTAAGTACGCTAATTAATTAAAAAATATATTCTTTTTATTAAACCAAAGTTTCTAAAAGTAACATATGCAATTAATTAAACAAATCTACATAAATTAAGAAAAGGGCTTTTTAATTACATATTAAAAAAGTTCACAAATCCCCAAGTGAATAAATAATTAGAAAACTATTTCTTTTTCAGACAATAATTTTTTTATTACAATAAAATCCACTTCATAATTTTTTAATTTTGCCATTTTTATAATCAATTTTTTTTTACTTATTTTATTAAAACGACATTCAATTTTTTTAATGCATATTCATATATAACATCAAAAATTTTATGCTACAGCCTAAACCAAAAGCAGTGTTGAGGCATTCTTGAATAAAATAATTATTCTATTATATTTTCATTTTTTTATAAAATAATTATTCTTCTATTTATTTTAGTGAAAGGACAGCTCTTTCATACAAATTTATATTTTATATCTTATAAAATAGTTATTTTTATTTTCTACCTAAAAAATATTTTTAGTTATTCATCGTGGGCTAAATAAATTATTCTAAAATTACTCTTATTCAGACATATATAAATATGTATTTATATGCATATATATATATATATATTTATTCTTTTACATATATATAATATACTTATGTAAGTTATATTTATTTAATTATCAGTATAAAATAAAAATATAAAATTTTATTAAATTATAATCATAAGTATTTTAATTATTATTTTATATTCATTTTTTATTTCGTATTTTATTTTATCTCAATAAATAAAAGAATTATCATGTTATTTTCTTTAGAAAAATAATTTTATTCTCATGTAATGGCAATTTTATTCAAATTTTATTTCATTCAAATGACATAAATGTAACGTGATTTTTTTTTTTGATAAAAATGTAACGTGATATTTATAATTCCAAAATCCAAATAAAATATTTGAATGATCATCATATTCAATGAGTAGAATCCTGATTCCCGCATATTCATAAAAATAAAAAATTACAATTTGAATCTCTTTAGTGTAAAATTTTTCATATAATTTTTTTTTTTTACAAATTTTATTAAATTTGATTAGTATAGATATTTGTTTGCCTGGATTAATCTTAAACTAGGTTAAAACTAAGTCTATATATTAAATCATATATAAATATTAATATTAAATTAATAGTATTATTTCAATTTTTAAATTATATGTAAATTTAAATATTAAAATTAACTTTATTTTATATCTTATACACCTATCTAAAAAATATAATTAATTTTATTTCATATTTTTTATAAATCTTAAAAATAATAATGTCATATTAATTTTATCTTTCCGCATCTGTCAAGATAACCTCGCAATTATGCAAGTCCTTGCTATTTGAAAAAATTTAAAAATATATATTTAAGTATTAAAAATTAATATTATAGATTAAAATCATATTGAGAATACAAAAAATTGATATTCTAACAACATACTTTTTAATATTTAAATATATATTTTAATATTTTTAAAATAATAATTTAATAATTAATTAAATTTAATAAAATTCATTACAAAAATACTAAAAAATAAGTTTTTAAAAGAAGAGATCCAAATAATATATATTTATTTATTTACATAAAATCATAAGTTTATCTCAAAAACTCAAGTTAAACTATTCTATTCAATGTGCGAAGAGAAGTATGAAATTACAGTAATTATCCCACTAATATAAAAATTAATTTTATTTTATATCCAATATAAATATGAATATTAAAATTTAAAATGTATCATATTTTATACACTTTTAAATATTAAAATAAATTTATCTTTCATTAAACTTAAAAAAATTCTCTTATTAAAAAAAAAAAACTCGCACCAAACGAGACCTATGTGCTTGAGCCTATTAATTTTGTATCAATGATGTTACTTTAGCACATAATTAAACTTAAAATAAACCTTTACATTATAATTTTTTTAAATTGAATTTTTTATACATTATTTCTATTGGTTCCTCCCTTGTGGTAATATTGTGATTTTGATGTTTAACAATATGTTTAAGTTAATTTGTACTAACATAATTGTTTTGTGCTCTTAATCTTAGGTTTATTAAAGTTGCATCTCAATTTTATACTAAAATTGAGATCTAATTAAATTGGAGAGAAAGTCTCAAGTATTGAAGATCAAGTGGAGCACATGTTATTATTGTTACCTTTCATTTTACTTGAGAGTAGAATTGTTGTGAGGTTGATCTTGACTGTTAGAATAGTCTGGATATGAGTTTGAGCACTTAGAATCTCTGCGAGTTAATTAGATAATCTTAAAAGTTTAAACTCTCTTAATTATGTGGTCTAATAGTGGTGAGATTGCTCTAGAGATTTTCTTTTGGTTGTGATAGCTTTAGGACAGTTTTGAGATAGTTGAAGGGTGACCTTCAATAGTGAGGTCGACCTTCAGCAGCGACCCTCAACAGAAAGTTTAGTCATCTTTGGGATTTTTTGAGGTTGACCTGAGGGCGACCCGGGGTCGACCTG